>SNQJ01S0005749.1:124151-146149 GCA_010110895.2 Picea sitchensis
TATATATATATATATATATATATATATATATATATATATATATATATATATGAGGCTTCTACCTGCTTACTTTTCTTTTATATACAATGTGTGATTGGATTTTATAAATGTCTCAAATGTCTGTCTAACACATAATTAGCTAGAGCATCAGTTAATATATTTAGACATCTAGGAATGTGTTGATACTCAATATAATCAAAGTAACGCTCCAAGAGACGAATTCGTAAATATACCCGTAACAAAGTAGGACTTCGGATAGTATATGTTACTTAATTGTAGTACTACTAGCTGCGAATCAAGTCGTACAACCATTCTTCGAATCCCAAGTGAAATAGCATCGGTCAATAATTCAATGAATGTGCTATATTATGCGATATTGTTGGTTTCCTGACCGAGGCAAACACCTTGTAGAATGATAAGTTCATTCGTGGGTGCATAGATTTCCCAAGTAGCAGAAGCTGTGTTCTGAGTACTACGACTAGAACCATCGGTGAAGCCAATGTATGTTAGAGAAGACGTCGACATCTGGAAACCAAGCACAATGCAAGGTAAGAATTTGGGGGTTGAAACCAACTAATGAAAAGCACACAAAGTAGCACACTAAAGTATGATACAATAAAAATACAAGCACTCATGGAAAGATAGTTTAAGCATAGTACTTATTCAAGTAAATCCCATTTTTGGGTTCCTCAAAGGAATTCCATCATAATATAATAACTCGTAAGCTCCCTTCTCCAACACTCATTTAACGATATAAGGGTTGCGCCACATAGCCTCGAATTTTCTGGCTCCTAGTAAATCACGATATTGTTCATAAAGTAGAACCATATCACCTTCGGAGAAAACACATGGTTTGACATGTTTGTCGTATTGGGCTTTTACGCGTTTCTTTTGGGTTTCAATAACTAGGGTGGCTTTCGACAGGTTTCGTCTAATCGCATGAGATACAATAGATGCTCCTCTTCGATAGAGGTGTGAGGAAGAAGTTCGATGGCTAGCTTCAATGAAAGTATCTCACATTCAATTGGTAGAACAACTTTGATACCATACACTAACTGAAAAGGGATAAATTCCGTAGCGTATTTCATGTATGTCCGATATGCCCATAATGATGAAAACAACATCGTGTGCCAACTTGTCTTGTGAATTCCTATTATCCGTCAAAGCATGGTGACAAGAACCTTGTTTATCGCTTCAACCTTGTCATTGGCCTGTGGATAGTAGGGGGTCGAGTTTTTGTGTCGAAGACCCAACTTTTCGGTAAGCTTAGACATCATGAAATTTTGAAATTGTCTACTGTGATCGGTGACAATAGCTTGTGGGATTCCGAATCTTGTGATGATATGATTGAATATGAATAGGGATGTAGTTTTTTGGGTATTGTCGAATGTAGGCATCGCCTCGGCCCACTTCTTGAAATAATCCATGGCTACAATAATGTATCCATGCCCCCCAGTCGAGTGAGGGTTGTAGGTCATGAATCAATGCCCCATTTCGTGAAAGGTCCAATGAAAAGTACAGGGTGTAAAGGAGAAAGATGCAATCTTATTTTGTTGTTGTATGTTTGGCAAGCATGGAATTTTTGGATAGCAATAATATAGTCTTTAAATAAAGAAGGCCAAAAATATCTCGCTCGTAAGATATTTTGGGCAGTAGCATACCCAAACATGTGACCACCACATGCTCCAGAATGGCAATCGTTCAAAGATTTCTCGGCTTCATCATAGGTGAGATAGCGTCGAAAAATGGAGTCAACCCCATGGCAATAGAGAGTGTCACCGAGGATGTATTGACGGGCTTGATAGCATATACGATGATGGTCAGCACTAGACAAATCGGGCTGAAAAGTCTGGGTCTATAGATAAATAATGATATCTCCATACCAAAGGTCATCAGAACTGATCAGAAAAAGGGATTCGTCGGGTAGAGAATCCTCTGCTACATTTTCTTTTTCAGTGCACGGAAGGTCACATATTAGTTTGGAAAATACCAAGGATTTATTGGACTTAGCGCATTCGAATTCTAAGTCAAACTCTTGGAGAATCACTATCCATTTGGAGTATTTTTCCCCTAGAAATTGACGTGTAAGAATGTGATGCATAGGGTTGCAATCGAAAATTACAGTGGTCTTGCGTAATAGAATATAGTGATGGAAACATTGGATATCTTGGACAGCTGCCAAGGCCAGTTTTTCCACATGTAAGTAATTGGTTTCAGTAGTCGTGAGACTCCGACTCAAATAATAATTGACATGTTCATCGTGTAAATTGTCTTCTTGGACCAGAACGATGGCAATGGTAGAGTCCAAAGTGACGAGATAAAGGAAATAATCTCGACTATAATCGGGTGGGAAAAGGAGCGGGGTACGAGTTAAAACTAGTTTCAAAGCATCAAAAGCTTTGTTGGTAGTGGTGTCCCATACAAAATCATAGCCCTTCTTTAGTAGTTTAGTAAATCCAAGTGTTAACTCAGTGTAGTTTGGGATAAAACGATATACAAAGTTTGTATTCCCTTGCAAACTTTGTAGTTGGTGAAGTGAGGAAGGAGGAGGGAGATTGAGGATCACCTCGACCTTCAAAAGATCTACCCTGATCCCTTGACATGACACAATGAATCCTAGGATTCGGTCAATCTCCACACAAAAGAAAAATTTATGTGGGTTTAAGTGTATACGATAGAACCCACAACGAATGAAAATGGCTCGGAGGTGGGCTGGATGATCACTACGATGCATGGAATGTGTTGGAGGTCATCTAAATATGCTTTCGCAATATGCTTAATATAATGGAAAGCGTAAGACATAGCACGTTGAAACGTCGCACCGGCGTTCTTCAAACTGAAGGGTAGTTTACGGTAGGCAAAGGTGCCCCAAGGACAAATGAAAGTGGTTTTGTGTTGATCCGTGGGTAAGATATTGATTTGATTATATCTGGAGAAAAAATCCATCAAAGAGAAGATTTCACTTCTGGTGCAATCATCGTCGATTTGGTCAACGAAGAGGGTGGGAAATTTTTCCTTAGGACAAGCTTTGTTGATATCCCTATAATAAACACAGACATAGATCGTACCTTCTTTCTTGTTAACCGAAACTAGATTGGATACCCAATCAGTCAAAACCAGAGGATAAATAAAGCCATCTTTAAGAAGTTTTTCGACTTCAAGCTTGATAGCAGCTACTTTACGAGGGTGGAACGGGATAAGTCTCTGTCGGACGGGTTTAGTGCCTGGGTAGGTCTTCATTTCATGTACAACAATATCAGGGTAAATACCTGGCATCTCTTCATAGCTCCACGCAAATATGTCACAAAATTCTTGAAACAGTGACTTATATGTGACAACCTCGTCGGTGGAACATGAAGCTCCAATGTGGACATTTTCGACGACTCCAGGTTTAATAGATATGTTGAGGGGAATGGTGGGTGAAATATTACTTAAGTTCCCTTCATATAACACATTGTGTGTGGATTCAGGAACCAAATAAACAACAACAATCATCAACGGAGTCGATATCCGTTGGTAGCTCTTGATGGTGTGTTGTTCAAGGAAGAGAATGGAACAATGATGCTCATCATCCCAAGGGGTA
The DNA here is from genome assembly GCA_010110895.2 of Picea sitchensis. Taxonomy (NCBI): domain Eukaryota; kingdom Viridiplantae; phylum Streptophyta; class Pinopsida; order Pinales; family Pinaceae; genus Picea; species Picea sitchensis. The sequence continues at coordinate 127,735 of SNQJ01S0005749.1, forward strand.
TCTTCCATCGACATAACTGACATAATCATCTTTTCCATGGGAAAAATAACGTGGAACGAGTCAGGAGACGAATCACCAAGAGAGGGAGTAGAAGGGTCAGCCAATTGAATGGATTTGTAAGTGGATTCAATTGGACGTAAAAGCATCTGGTCACCATAGCAAAGATAATTACCATGTTCAGGTACTATCCATGGGTCAGAAGACACAGGAGTCTCACAGACGGAGGTGGAAATCATGTTAATCGAGGCAACCAAAGGAGGTGGAACGTCGGGTGGTGGGATCGGGAATGTACCCATCAGAGCTGAATCTTTTAGTAGACCCACACTGGCATTCCCACACCGAGGGGGTGTTTTTGCAATAAAAGGTACGTTTCTAGTACGTGTATCAGAGTTAAAGAAGGCCAGTTGGTCTACTGTAACTACTTTTCCCTAATGTGAAAAACGCATGATACATAAAAGAGTAGACATGACTGCATGCATAGAATCGATCCAGCTATGACCAAGTAAAAGGTTGTAATCGATAGGTGCATCAAAGACCTCAACTTCAACATTGACCATTTTTCCTTCTAACGTAATAGGCAATGAAGGGAGCACACTGTAAGGTTTAAATACAGACCCATTAAAGGATTTGAGAGTGTTGTGTGATTCAGTTAAGGAAGGACAGTCAATGTCTTTCCAACAGGCAATAGACATGACATGCGTCGAGGCACCCTCATCAATAAATTTTCTACAAATGTTCTTGTCGACGACAACAACTTGTATTTAAAATGTGAGATAAGGGGGTAACCTCAGAATGTGATCTTCCAAGTCAAATATTATTAAATTCGTATCCGTAGGGTCAATTCCACCGATAGCTTTTAACAGTGCCTTCCGTTGTGTAGGACAACTCTGAAGGAATTCAAGGGATGACATCGTGGACAATGATTGCACCAGATCCTCTACAATACTGTAGTTATGGGTAGCACACGCATGAGGATTTAAAGAAAACTTTCGAACCATGCCTTTGAGAGGAGGTAAAAGGAATGTATCGGGGTTCGGTCATTCGAGATAAAGAGGACTGTTGGAAGGTGGAGCCAAGGGAGATTGTTGAACCAACGAAGGTGGTATATCATCAACTTTCTCCTTGGAGGAAGAGTAATATTTGGCACGAGTGGTAAGTGTGATGTCATTCTTCTTTGAATCACTAGTACACATAAGTACGTAGGAGGTAGTGGAGGAAGAATCTTGATCATGGATGACCAATTGAGCTTGTTGTTGAGAAGGGAATGACTGAGACAAGACAATAGGTGTAGGAGGTTCTGGGGTCCCTTGAAGGAACTTTGTGACCTCAGCACGTCTCGAACAGTCCTTCATGTACTGATTATCACCATAAATAAGGAAAGGATGACGAGGCTTTTGTTTTTCCTTATCATCAGCAGGTTGGACTTGGTCTTATCATATTGTGGGTTGTTATTTTTATCCTCCTTATTCCTACCCTTCCCTTTTTTAGATTTATTCTTACCGGTAGGAGTCGATTGAACAACGTTCATTTTTGAAGTTTTATCGGTGGAGGAGTGGGCATCAGAGTGATTTGAATAGTAAAAGCATGGGATTTGGGATTGGTGTGAGAGGTATGCACAAGGTTAATCATGGAAAGTACCTATCACACCATCAGCATCATGAGAAGCTATCGGGGTTGTTGAGGTGGTCATGGTAGAAGGATGAGGTGCATCAAGGAGAAGATCATAAAGATTACCCATTTGTGAATAAAGGAGATCGAGGTACTGAGTGCGGTTGATCCCCTGTTCTTCTGTGACAACTCCACCCATGGAAATTTCACAAGAGATGTCATTAACGAAGGATTTCATGAACCATTATGACAATAACTGATCGGGAATATCGAGTTTTATTAAACGTCATCTTCGTCTCCACTCATGAATGTGATCACAAATATGAGTGGCTTTATTTTTCTTGAAAGAACTCAAAATATTGGTTCCCATTTCATAACGGATTGGCAACTGGCAATGAGTGAGGAAATCCATGGCTAGGGTATTAAAGTCGGCGAAGAATCCTCATGGTAATTCTATATACCACTTTGCAGCTGAACCCATGAGAGTTCGTTGAAAAAGACGTAATCGAATGGAATTATCCATCAAAGAGTTGAATGAACACCAAAGGTGGAAAGTCATTACATGACTGTTTGGATCCTCTCCTGGTTTACCATCGAACTTAGGAATGTCTGATGGTAATTTGGTCGATATGATGGGCCAATGAGGAGAGTGATGGATGGGGTCATTCAAAATTCTAGACAAATCAGGAAGGTCCAAAGTGGCCAAAAAGGGAAACTGTCTATTCACTTGAGGATACTAGTGACTTTGGGGAGGAAGCCCCGATGGTATACCAATAAGACCATAAGCAGTCTATGCATAGGTCATAGGTCTTGACAGATTCGCCCAGTGATGGGGAGGCATGTAGCTCATGGGGTTGGATTGGATAGGGATCTTCCCTTGGAAAGGGGTACTAGACTAAACGTTTGGGCCCCAAGTGGGATTCAAAGAACCTGGATATGGTTGACCGTAGTTAGGGGGTACCAAAAAACTAGATTGAGAAGGTTTCCCCCAGGAGGGTTGTGGGTTTCCTTGAAGTTTCTAAAGGTGAGCTAACAATTTTGACGTGTTCGGTCTAGATTTTGAATTATAAGTTCCAACCTGGGAATGTCCTCCATATAGAGGAGGCACCCCAATTTGAGTGTGACCCCCAGATTAAGGTTTCCCCCAGCATAAGATTGCCTTCCAGTGGGAATCTGGTAACTAGAAGTGAGTAGATGATGAGTTCTTCCAATTGGATTCGAGCCACTAGGGCCAGATCCGCCATGAAGAGGTAGATAATACCCTCTGGAGAGGACCTAGGAAGGTGTGGGAACATAACTAGCAGAGGTATTATGCCCAAGTGGTACTCCGGATGGAATTTGGGTATGGATGGTAGCAGAAGGGTTCAAAGCATGATACCCAAGGGGGAGGGAAGGGGTAGGTCTAAAGGAACATGGTGTACCAATGGGATCATGGTTAACCACTGTATTCTCAGTGGGAATAGTCATAGCATGAAGGACCATCGTAGAGTGGACCATTTGAAAAGGAACAGTTGAACTAGGACTAACTGACTGTGTGTCTGAACCAGCGAAGAGATATGCAGTTGTACTGGAAAAATGACCTAGGGATACTGTGAGGGTAGCAAATGTCTTGGGTAGCTCAGGGATGGCAGGTATATCCGCTCCTGCCCCTAAGACATAAAGGTCTCACACCGTACGAGGTGGGATTCTAACTATGTCAGAAGTCCATAAGGGAGCGTCGGCTCCAAAAGGTACGGTTAGTGTTCCAGAAGAAACAACAACAAGTTCCCTAGTTGAATTCATCTGGATAAAACGTCTTTTGTATCCAGGAGGGATGTGGAAAGCTTCCATAGAATCGGAAATAATTCAGACACTTTCCAAAGAGGCTAAACCTTCCTCTTATATTATGTTGGTATCCTAGACCTCACTATATTGAGGAGATCCCTATGATGTATGAGGGGGTATAGGGGTATAATATTCCATGTTTTCTGGTGGAAGTCCCTGTACCCTGCACGAATGACGGGGAGGGTCTATGTTGGCGGTCCCAAAAATTCTGCGGAAAACATATATGGCCAACTACGAAAACAAACAACACACGCTAATAAAATCTAGAGTTCAAACCAGGCAAACAAACCTTCTCATTTCGAAGTCACTAGATGGTGATGACATCCAACGTCATGCGACCGAGATAAGAAGGGGTTGGGCTAGGGTGAAAAATTTATGTTGATGACCTTCTTAACGAACTTACACCCTGGTGCAAGCTCCCACAGATAATTGTGGGTATACCTTCCAAGGATCCCGAGTGAGTCTGGCCGACGTCGATTCCAGGTACCGTGAATACTTGCCCCTTCACAGTCACCTTGTGTAAGACCCTAAAAAGATAAGCTACTAAAGTTACCACAAACAATAGTGATGCCTGGGGAAACAGTCGACAATCCGATCCACATGAAAGGGCAGGGTATCAATCCCGAAATCAACTTTAGAGGCTTCCACTCATCATTGTGGGTATACCTTCAAGAGACCCCCATAATACGTGCAATATCTACACTAAGACCAAGAAAGCAGCGTGATTAACTCTGCCAATCTTAATGTGACCTCAAGTTTGACCCTTGTGTGAGAAGGGCTTCCCAAGACAAAATGTTGCAAATGGATTTGAACACTTCCTATCACAAGATACTATTGTGTGTTTTTTTCTTTGGAGAGTGTGTCTCACTACCTATTCCAAAGATCTAGCCTAGCTAATGTTGGTGTAAAAGAGCCCTATAAAATAAAAGTTACAACTTGAGTTTTAAATTTCGCAATGCTTTTTAGATGTTTTTGCTACTCAAAATGTAGACGGGAATGAAACCAATGTTGTGTAAGACTTTGACCCAATAACGTGCAAATAGAAATGAATGATGCAAACTTCCGTTGGAGAGAAGTTATTTTTCTGGAAAAATGTGAACGACGACGTACAATTCCTTATCTTTTAATGTAATACCAAACAATCATAAACAATGTAATTTCACTATTCGTTCTCTTTCAATTTTTTGAATGTCAATATTTTATGCATAAATGATCAACTAAAAGACTGAAAGACTTTAATTTTTCCTTTTGAAAACCAAAACAGGGATGGAACTAAGAAAGGGTAAGAAATCAATGAAAATAAAACACTCAACAAGCACCCAAATCGATCTTTCAATGGAGATAAAAATAAAAAATGACAAGAAAATGTTTCTTCAAATGTGAATAAAAAATGGTCTTTTGATCATTAAGCAATCCAGAATGCATAACCAACCTAAAACTTCAAATCCAATCGAATGTTTTTAATCGAGCAATAACTCAAACACAAGTCCAGAGATTATACCCTTGTCGATAAAAATCAAAAACAAAAAATGGAAAAAGATCAAAAGAGAGGTGTTCGATCTTCGAAAGCAATCAAGAGAAAGCTTAAACAGTCAGAAAAAGTCAAGAACTGGCATTAAAAATCCTTTCCCAGCTGACTAAAGAAAAATTGGGCAACAACAGAGGCCAAAACCCAACCCAAAAAATTTCTCAAAAGCCGTCGCAGGCTGGAAATATAACATAGTGCAGAAATGAAGAGTTTTTGCAGGTCAGAAACAGACAGGATGCAGAAATACCGCACTGAAATAAACCACCAGGGTGCGGAAATCAAAGGTTTCCATAGGCTATCTATAATGTGCAGTGCGAAAGTGTTTGAAAAATCAATAAATTTGGAGAAAGGAGCAAAGAATCTAAGTGGAATTTCAAAACCAGAGAGTCTAAATGGATCTCCCACAGACTGATTTCAAGTAAAAAGAATAGTTCAAAAGAAAATGGCCAACAAAAAACCACAATCAAGTTGTTCTTCCCTAGTGGAGTCACCAATTTTGTTATTGGGTAAATCGTTAAGTGCGGACACGAATTGATCCCCTTAGATCCACCTAGATCTAGAACAAAACAAGACAGGACGTGACTCTTTCCCTATGTTATAATCATTGATCTAATTATCAAAGAAGGAGTTGATGAATTACTTTTGAGATCGCTTCCTTATATATTTCTTGTTCCCACTTCGCTCTGGTGCTCCTGTGAAACCATATCTGCAGTGACAGAAGCCAACCAAAGTGAAAACAACTATGATAGATTCAATGAAAACTCAAACATGTGATCAAGGAGTCATGTAATCAAATGAGAATAATTTTATCGGAAAGAAACATGCCACTGTATTATATTGAATAAAAGTGGAAGATACAACCAAAACACCTTGATGTCGCAAGTTACCTTTTAATGGTCCTTCGTTCCGACACACACGTATATTTATTCCATAATTTTCATAAAGATGATCTCCAAAATCTCAATGGACAAAAGTAGGCATCAAGCATCCACTGGTATAATGTTCTTCACACAATCTGCAACATATTCTTCCAGCAATCCTTTTCTCAAATTTGCTTAATTGTTCTTAACCTTTTCCATGAGAATCCCATTATTATATAGGAGAAGTTGAAGTGTTTAAACGGATGAGGATGATCCCACCATATCAGAGAATTCAGTAGGATCGTAACCATACAGAATCCACCTCATATTCCAGAAGATTCCCCTTCTAGAAACTTCTCGATCCTCTTTCCTCTTTTGGCTTCCAGATGCCGCCACACCCTGCATATATAGCAGCCTGCACAAATCTCATAGGCTATCTATAGAGCAGCATGAAAAAATCCTTGATTTCTGCACTGTACACTATGGGAAGCCTACAGCATCCTTCTAAAAAGTAGTTTTGCAGAGGAGGAAAGCAGTCACATTTGTCAAGGAAAAGATGATTTTGAGTTCCTGATGACATGCTTGTAAAGTCATCATCAGAGTGACAAAAATAATGTGTAACAAAAGGATAATGGGTGGTCGATGTCTCATGTTCCCAGTTGTGCTAACACAACTCCTAATGTAGTAGAATATGCATCGACATGTACGTGTAATTCCTTTCTCCAGTCTGGAAAAACCAGAATAGGTGTAGTAACCATTTTCTGTTTCAGGATGTCAAAGCTCTACTGGCATTCTTCTGTCTAGAGAAATTGACGGTATTTCTTCAGAAGTTTCTCCATGGGTGTTTTAATCTGTGCATATCCTTTAATGAACTTCATGTAGTATCCAGTATGTCCCAGCACAGTGCGCAGCTATTTGACTGAAGTAGGAGGGGGCAGATCAACTATAATGGAAATCTTGGATGGATCTAACAGTAATCCCTGCTTGCAGACAATATGACCTAACAATACTCCAAAGGGTGAGAACAAGATTCAATTCTTCAGATTTAAGACAATCTGGCACTACCTGCACTTTTCGAACATTAGTCTTAGACATTCAATATGATTCTTAAATAAACTAAAAACAGTCCAATCATCAAAGTATGCTTCTAGAAATTTATGTAAAAACTCTTTGAATGCTTCGACCACCACCCTATAAAAGATGACTAGGGCATTATTCAATCCAAACGACATCATTGTATACTGATAGGATCCCCATTCTATTGCAAATGTGGTTTTATGGTGATCTTCCTTGGAAATCCTGATCTGATGGTATCCTGAAAAATCCATCTGTAAAAGAATATACCTCCTGGCCTCCTACATTATCCAACACTTCATCAGTAAATGGGGTAAGGAATGGGTCTTGCAAACATGCATCATTCATCTTCTTGAGATCCACACAAATCTTGATCTCTCATGTCTTCTTGTCTTGTACCACCATAGGGATGATCCACTCTGATTCTTCAACAGGTTCTATAATCCCATCTTCCATCATTTTGTCGAGTTCAATCTTCACTTTCTCCTTATATTTAGGGTTCAATATGTAGGGTCTATGTTTGACTGGTCTTGCATCTGGTTTCAAAGGAATCCTCATCTCTCCCATTGGCCCTTTAATGCCCTTCATATCAGTGAACTTGGTCGGAAACAAGTCCTGATATTCATGCAGTAACTTTGTGATCTTATCAATAGTAGCAGCATCCCAATAATCCCCAACATTTGCAAGATTCAGTGTTTTCTCTGTTCCAATATTGACTTTCTTGATCTTGATCGGTTGTCCAATGAAAGGTAGTTCAACTCCTAGTCCTTCTATGTCTCTTTGGCCTTCTGTTTCGGCGATGTTCACCTTCCTAGGATCATCGTCTTCATTAGCATTGATGTTGTAACAGTCTTGCAGTTTCTGGAGAGGCGCAGTCCATTCATCCTCTATTTGTTTGAGAGGGAGGTTGGATGCCTCCTCAAATACTTTATGTCTTACAATCTGCAATGCTTTATCTACTAAAGGATATTGAATTTCAAACAGGAAGGTAGTTAAAAAGTTCTGAGTCATACCTTCTCAATCTGTAGTGATGAGGCGCAGTTATGCTTGTAAGTACCAGTTGATAGGGGTTGTGTCCATAGTGTTAATGAATTTGTGCACCCACTTCTCTTGGGGAATGTTTTTCCAAGCTTCCTCGCAACTTCACACATGGTCCTTCGACCATATTTTACCTTTGTACCTAACTTCCCAACCTTCTACTTGCACTGAGAACCTCTTTGTCATCAGAGTACGACATTGTACCCAGTCTATAATGTTATTTTTGTGTGTCCCCTACCATCTTGTTGGTGTTGCTTTCAAATCCTCATTCATTTCCAACAGTCGTTGTTGCGTTGGTACACTTTCTTCAAAGTCCGACAAGAATGTTTCTAGAGGATTCAGACCATCAAAGGTGGGTAAGTTACTTATTGTCGTGTCGATCCAGCAAACTTCTCTAGTTAATCTAGCACATCTCCTTGTAGATACTTCATACATTTTGTTCTGTCAATTCTCCGGTGCTTCCTCTGAATCTGATGAGAATGCGTTGTCACTTTTCCAACTTAGGTTTCCATCGCCCATAGGATTAATGTAATCTTGTTGTTTGGTTATTAGTTTATATATGTTTTCCAGTTCATATGCACGGTCTTCTTCTCTAGTGGGTTATGTATATCTCTGAACTTCATCGGGATCTAAAGGTGCAATGACCCTAAGGCCATCTCCTTCAAACGTCATTTTTATTTTCTTTAAATCAACCACAGTGGAATTATTGAAAGCCCAATCAATTTCTAACAGCGTAGGGTAAGGACAACTGTCATCAACTATCTCAATTACCTCGAAGTCTGCAAACGTTCTTACTCCGTCGATGTCCACAGGGACATGTTCCAATCTTCCAAAGGGGATTACAGCTTGTTGGTTATCCATCCTAATCCCTATAGGGGAATAGATCAACCTAGGTTTTCCCATCACTTCCCAAGTCTTCTTCATCGTGACATTGACCTCTTACCCTAAGTTGAGGACCACATAGTCTATATCATACTCTCCTATTTGAGCATTCAAGTGTAATTCCTTATTTGTCCTTCTCCATTTAGAGACTTGGTGTACTTCCCTATTTAGTAAGGGGTCTATCTTTCCTAGCTCATACTATCTGATTAAATTTTGTAGCTCTTGGACAGCGTCTTCATCTTGAATCAACTTAATACAAGTATATAAAAATTCAATGAGCTTGCTTACATCTTTTCCTTCTTTTTGAAAAGCGGACTGATTGAATGCTAGAGGCTTTCCATATTCTCTTACTTCTGGTTGTGTCTTTGATGAAGAACCTTGGTCTCCCCTAAATTTTTTTCTTTCCTCCTCGAATATTTGTCTTTCTTTTTTTGCATCAAAATTGTTGGTCTTCTCTGCAGATTTCTTGATTCCTGCTTCTTCTGTAGTCTTCTCTGGGTGATTTTTTCTTCTCCTGTAACAACACCTCCTCTAGTGATAATAGCGACTATAGGTTCCTCTCCATGAGGTTCAACGTATATCAGTTTCACTTACGGGTTCTGTTGTGTTCCTCATCTCTCCTGAAGCTTGGCTAACAGCACAGGACAATCTTCTAAAACATGTTTGAATGAAATGAAGTAGCTGCAAGTGGAACAAGGGTTCTGAGAGTCCCTTGCTAAGTGTCCTGGTTGCGCACAGTTGTAATAGATGATATTTCCTCAACCTCAACCCATACCTCCACCTCGTCCTCTTCCTTTGAATCCACCGCGAGGGTTGAAGTTTCCTCTTCCTGGTGAATTATACTATGTAGTGTTTCCTTGTTGATGTACTTCACCTTGAATCTTGTATATATCCCTCAACCTTTCATGCATGAGCTCATAATCCCTACAATCCCTATCATCATGCCCCATGGACTTACAGAATGTGCAATACAAATTTGTGGGTGTCTGGACATATTTTTGCATGTAATAGCACTCACCTTGGCGATGTCTATTTCTACATACCTAGAACCAGGGTAGGGTGACTTGATTCAAAGGGCTCGGAGCTCTAGATGCCAAGTATTCATGGAATAGGGTACAATTCTCCTTGTCATGGCCTTCTGATTTGCATCTGACACACCAGATGTCTTCTCTTTTATCTTTTCCTTTGTCTTTCTTCATATCTTCGACCTGCAGAGACAAACTAGTTAGTTGACTCAAGATTTGACTCATACCTGAGCTGGATTCTCCCATAGGGGTTGATTCTAGCTTCATGGTGATCTCCGGCGCCTCATCTTATGAAGCAATCTTCTGTTGCATCAGAGGAACTCTAATGCATGGTAAGAGAGCAACGATGAACCATTCCTTGTTCTGCTCATAAGGGATCTGAAAATTCAACCAGCTTGTTAGGGTCTTGAACCTCTGATCAAATTCCCAAACAGGTTCATCTACCTTTTGTTTGATCTCTTTCATCTTTGTAATACATTGTGACTTTGATTTGGGTTTCTTGATATATACAATCAACGCATTCTTGATCTCATTCAGCGGCTTAGGTTGTGCAAGTCCTTGGACAAGCTTCATGTACCAGCTTAGTGTGTGATCTCTTATAGTAGTGCTAAACTGCGTTATTTTAACAGCTCCATCTATGACATTCTTAATATTCCATATGGATTCACATTTGAACTAGTGTTGATCAGGATCCTCAGATCCATCTCCCCTAAAGATAGGGAGCCTCATCTCATCTTCCATGGATCTTCCTAGGTTTCTTGTCTAAGTATATGTTGAAATGATAGTAATAGTACTCTAAGGACTCTAGTGACTCTGACTATTCTGATTGCTTAATGCTACTAAAATAATAGGAGGAGTAATAAAACTTACTTCAACAGTCTATGCAGTTCCTGAAGATTATATCTCTTCCCAGCAAGGTTCTTAAACTTACACTTCATCTACTCTAACGGATTCAGATTTCTCTTCATCCGTTAGATCTTCCTCTGCTCCACTATAGAAACCCTCATCCCCGTAGTTTTTCTTAAAACAGTTCGCAAGATGAACTTCTCTGAATGCTCTCAAATTGTGTGTATGTCCATCCTTTGTGTTGTTTTCATTGTCTGAGTACTTGAACATTATCCTTTTCCAATCCAACCGACTACTATTTCTTCAAGATGTTCTTCTCATGCAATAGCATCTTGATCCTTAGCTTCAAAAAGTGTAAAAATTTTCCTTTGGGTCCCTTGAAAAAATATCTCTCAGCTTGGTTATATGATTCTACTCTGTCAACAACAAACTCAGTGATGTACCCTCCAATGGTGTTATCAAACCAGTGATCTAATTCTCATGATATGGAGTTAGCAACTCTCTTGAACTTCTTCATCAACGCCAATGTCCAAACCACATGAGATCTAAATCTAATCTCAAACTAGGTATTTGCTAACCTAGCTAACCACTCATATATCTCTTGATGGATTCCTCCAAAGAAAATCCCGTGTATATCGGTAAAGATATATCTTCCTAACCAATACTATGTACTAAGATTAGGGTTCTTGTTATGGGCTTCGACGCAGTCATTTTCTTGATATTTTATCCACTTCTAAATCTCTATCTTTGATGGAAACCACCTTGAAGTTCCCTCAAGAAGATTCTTGTCCCTGCAACGAAACCATTTGTTGGCACAAGGGCAGACCCAAGGTTCAGATCCAAGAGCACACCAACAATCCCTAACGATTGGCCCTTTCGGCAAAACCTATGAGGCATATGCAGTCTCACCTAAAGCATCTATCGGGGGATTGCAAGACAGAGATGTCTACAACCAAGGGGAATATCAAGTGGATCGAATATAAGAACAACACAGTATTTATATATCACTTATCTTCTTAACTCTACTCTGCACAACTATCAATCAGATATAACACATTAATGCAGTAACATCATATCAAAGGACAAAGAACAGACCATAAATCACACACAACACAAGATGTACATGGTTCATCCTCTCTCTAGGGCTACGTCCACAGAACTATGCTTTATAATATATTAAGATGAAGCATACAGTTATCGTATGCTCTCTTAGCTAGCAGATCTTCTTCTTATTCTCTCTCTTTATCCCCCTTCCCTTCACACCCAGCTGCAGGGTTGATCTTTGCACCCAGCTGAAGGTCTTAGAATACAGACTTCTCTCACAATACAATACTTCCCTCTCAATATCAATCTCTCCTTATCACATAATCTTATCTCATCTCGTCTCATCTCATCTAACCCATCCCCGGTTCTCTTGACCTTTATTTATACATTACAATAACTCACTAATAGCCTTAGGCCGAGACCTAAGTGTCAAAACCCTAGATACCAAAACCCTAGGTGTCTAAAACCCTAGGTCAACTTTACCCGCATTTTCAGGGCTTCGCCAGCCTGTCCTTCCTTCCTTCTCATGCGGTTCACCAAAGCATATAATGCTGGATTTTACTACTTGTTGATGTAATGTCCCCAAGGCCGAGCCCTGATGTAAAGCTTGCATTATGAATTGTAAGTATGTTTTATTAGGCCAGTGAGCCAATTTTATATAAGCTCGGGGCTTATGTGATTATTAGGCCAAGGAGCCTAAGTGTTGAAGGCCAAGAGCCTGCTTTTGTATATGTAATCATGAAAAGCATTAATAAAAATATAAACACCACCGCGTGTAGGCCGACCATGATGAATGAGTGAAGGGGGACTGAGCTTCCACAGAGAAGGCAATGGATTAGGGGCTGGAAGGTGGGAAAAAGGGGCTAAGTTTTTACCCTAGGGGGCTTAAGCCTGGGAATAATATTTTATTATTATTCCTAAAGAACATGTGCCATTTATATTTTATCCTAAGTTCCTAACCATGAGGAAGGTGATGTGTGTTGGGTAAATGCATGAAGTTTCCAGGGCAACAAGTGTCAGCCCTGACCCATGCGAATAAAACGAACAAGATGAGCCGTGAGAGGCTCCTCACCCATTTCCACTGAGAATTCCTGAGCGTGTACGGGCTCTGAGCAGTACGACCGACCCGAGCTCTGCAGAGAACCCTCGTGCTTCCTTGTGAGCCGAAAATCCTATGTTTGGCTCTAAAAAATCGTGTATACCCTATGTTCTGAAAGTTGAGAAGCCTGTGTTCATTTCTAAAGAGGCTGGGTTCACCCTCTCCATTCTAATCCATGGAGTCTGTGTCGATCCCTATGGGAATTTCTTGTCACGCAATCCCGAAAACCATCACCGTGAGACCTTGCCACCATTGTTGAGCCTGTTTGGGAAGCCCGAACCTGTATTCCCGGTTGACTGTGGTGGCCACGCAGAGATGGACCGTGTGTGGCTTGTTGTCCAGTGAAAGTTGTGATTGAGCCTGTGTATGACCTCTCTCTAGGTGAGGGAGGTGACTGTTGTTGTAAGAGGCAGGTTGTCAGGCCTGTGAGCAACTCTTTCTAGGTGAGAGAGTTTGTTGGGAAACGGTTTCTTCCAGAGAGTGCCCAGCACCAGCTTCAGGCTCTGAGACTTCCTGATCTAGCCTATTGCCAAGACCCAGAGAGGGAGGTTAGCACTGATGGACTGTGCTTGTGAAGGTGTATACTCCCGGTCGGAACAGGCATGTGGGGAATGAGAGTCTAGTAGTAGTGGGCGTAAGATGGCATCTTCGGAAGAATCCTTCTGGTTTTCTATGTTGTTTTCCCTATAACCTCAGCCTAGCCTAGGATTCCTTGCCTTGGGGTGGAGATTAGTCCCATCTTAGGGGTGACCCACTGTTGAGCTGATAAGCAATGCAGTCTAAGGCTGGGAGGTTCGTGGAAGTCCTGCACTTGGTTGGTGGAACTACCACTGTTCAAAGATAAGTACCAGATGATGCTTTAATCATGTTTTGCATGACTGTGCTACTTATGTTATCATGAATTCTATTGTGTATATGAATTAATATTAAATAGTATTGATTGTTGATTATGGCAGTAATTCGTATGAATACTCTGTGTTGAATTTGTTTAACTTGTTTTAAAAGCATGTGATTAATTATTAGTGAGAATGTTGTTATTCCACGTAGTAACACCTACAGAGTAGTTGTGAAAGGGGTGTTACAGTTTGGTATCAGATCCAAGGTTTCGACGCTGAGCCTAGATGGGCCAATTGAGTGGTCTTTGGACCGAGGGTGTGAGGAGAAATTTTGTCTAGAGGACCAACTTTGGACCCTGGATTGCTCCAGAGTGTCAAGGAGTTACTTCACCGTGCTTACGAGCTCAGGAAGTATAGCGGTGTTATGAAATCGCATCCAGTGTGGTATAAGTCCACAGGGAGAGAGGACTCCACACCAGAAGTGTTGGAGCCTGAGGATCTATTCAAGAGGGAAGGTGAATCCTCGTGACCATCAGATCTGGAAAGTGTGCATAGATTTTAAAGCCCTTTGGAGTTGCACAGGAGTGTGGAAATCGCGATACACGAAATCCCGAATTAGTCAGGATCGTCCATCAGAAAGGACACATGGAGAGCGATCAGCGTTTCGCTGACGCGTAACTTGAATTGGTCAAGGGTGAGTTCGTGAAGATTCATGAAACATGAATTCACATTTGGATCACAACCGTTGATCTAAGCGAGATCTGGACCGTTGATTGTCCAGGAAGAAATTGTCATTTCGGGAGATGGGAAGTGAGGAGAGGTGAACACCTTTGAAACCCGAAACCCCGAAATTCCCGAAACGATCTACACCGTAGATCGTAGGAGAGGACTTGACATCGGATCAAGTGTAATATTAGACCGTAATTCATGATTTCGGTAAACAAAAGTTCGAGATGTGGGATGCACAAACTCCCAATGCCCGAAACCCTGAAACGTCAAAAAGATATGTGTCGTAGATCTGAGAGGGAGTCTAACTGTTGGATTTTGCTAGGAATGGACATGGGTGCATGGATGTGTACCATGTGCCAGAGAGTTGAGAAGACAGGCAAGAGTGGTGGGACCTGATGACATCACCGAGGGTGACGTGGACCCTCCTGAACATGCCACATGCCACTGTGGTGAAAGGCGACAGCTGTGTTGTGGGCCGGAGAATAAAGTAATTTGCAATTTCAGAATTCGTAAAGGAGGAGCACGAAGGCTCAACACTCCAACTCGTGAAGTCACGAGTTGGCGAAGAAGTGCTAGCACTTAGCCCTAGCCTACGGTCATGTGTAGTAGGTGCTAGCGAGGAGGGAGCTATACCGTATCGCATCTCAGGTATCGCCATTTGGAGGAAATGAGTCGAGGGTCTTTGACTCACGAACTCGTGAGATTGTGCATTGAAAAAGGTGACTTTGGTTACAAGGGTTTAATTGTTGGATCTTCGTGGACCAATATTCTGAAGTCCCGAAGTCCCGAAAAGTATAGAGTCGAGAAGAGCTCGGAAAAGTCGTGAAATTAAAACATTTTCTTAACATCGATTGTTATGAAAGATGAGGAATTGTCAAGAAACGAAGGCTTGACAAATTCTAATCGTCTGCGCATTTCTATTGCAAAAGGTTGACGAGTGCCAAAACTGATTTGAATTTCCACAAAGTGCAAAGAAATGGAAGAGACACATAATTATTCCAGTTCAAAAAACGAAGCTCAGAAGAGATAGCGTGGAACTTTTGCTATGAAGAGTGCGCATATCCAGCGCAAGGAGTGCTTATAGAGGAAACTTGTTTTAAGTTCGAAAGACACCAGGAGACGAGCGTAGAGGGTGCCAGGAGGACACCAAAAAGTCTTTTGGAAAACATTGAAGGGTCGAGTCCCTTTGAGACTGATTAAGTTAAAATCTCAGGGGGAAACAGTGCAATTTCACACGCAGAGTGCAAGTGTGCAGCAAGGTGAAGTTAAAATTTCACTAACCGAAGCTCGGAAGGAAAAACACCATCGAAGCCTTCGAATTATTCGAAATCCTTCAAGTTAGGGAGGAAGTCAATTCCAGAAGAATTGACACCAAGATATTTGGAAAGAAGTCATTGAGAATTTGAACGAACGGTCAGAATTCTCCGTAGAGAACTCGCAAAATCATGCGGGCCATAAGATAGCCAGAAGTTGAAAGGTGGTTAGTGGATGGAGAAACTCGCCACCCTAGGATCCAGAATAAATGTGGATCGTTGATCGTGGTTGGTTTGAACTGTTGGATCATTTCGTGAATTTAGGGATCGTGAACTTGGAGCGCAGGCCAAATTCTTGGTCACTCCAAGTCCCGAATCGCGAAAAGAGATTAAAAAGGATAGAATTAGATGGTGGAGCGCTTCCAGGAAGAAGTTCTGAAAACCCATGGGCCGTCGGATCCAGTCAAATGCAAGGAAGATAACGCTAAGAGTCATTCAGTACTCGAAGTCTCATGGGAGGTATTGAACCGTCGATCTCAGGGAAGATCAAACCGTTGATTCCTTTCATTGGGAATTCGGATAATCGAAAGTTGGGAGAACAGAGGAAGTTGTTCTCAAAAATCCTGAAATGTAAACTTACGATTCACAAGGAAAGATCTAGAACATTGAATCACGGTGAGTGTCAGTCGTTGATCTGACGCACTTGAATTTCATGAAGACGGAAGTTGAAAGAGGGAAGAGAACTGCTTTCTAATTTCGTGAACCGCGAAGTCCCGATTCATGAGAAAAAGGATCCACACCATTGGATTATGAGGAGCTTTGAGTCGTTGGATCTGACTCACGTAGATTTCAGAAAACTAGAGATCAGAAGAAAAGAGGGGAAACTGTTTTTCCAAAACCCGAAACGTGAATTGTCGATTCGCGAGGAATTGATTTGGACCGTCGAATCCGGAAAGTTGTGGACCTTGATCTGAGGCAAATGGGGTTTGGAAGTTCGAAACTTTGGAGAAAGGAGGAGAGCTAATCCTCGAAGTTCGTGAAGGGTAAAGTCCCGTAGCGTTCGGAAGTTGGGGCCCCAGGTCATAGCTAGAGGTCATGCTGGTGGAAGTTAAAGGAAGAGCTAGCACGCGCTAGACTCTTGTTTCTGATTTCTGGGATAGAGAGAGTTGAGGGTGACTCATATCGAAACACACGATACGTGAAATCCTGAAACGCCTTCTGGATAGGTGCGTGGTCATAGCCAGTGGCCATGTGGGAGAAACTTGTGCCACCGCTAGTTCTCGCAGGAGAGTTTTCGCGCAAGGCCTGTGGTTTTGTCTTGTGGGGGTTCTAGTAGGGACCCGAAGAGCTGCTCCAGCTCAGAGAGATGAAGACCCATTGACTGGGAGGTCAGCAGACCCCGCTAAGGTGGGGAAACTGCATCGAAAGTGCTCAGGGCAGGAATAATCATGCATAATGATTACAGTGGAGAGCATAAGAAGATTCAGGAATCCTGGAAGAATTGAATGCTTGTGGGATTTGCAAGAAAAAGTGTTAAAGGGAGAAAGAAGTTGCTACAATTTGTAGCAGCAAGTATGTTTTGGCTCGTTGGGACATCCAGAGGAAAGAATGCTTGCAATTTGCAAGTGTTGTTGGTAATGTTGTTGCATAATGAAGGAAGCAATAGAGAGATGAAGTGTTGGTTATAAGATTGATAAAAGAAGCATGAAAGCTTCTACTACTATCAGATACTCAGGTAGTATAATTTTTTTATGGCAGCCATGCAGGTATGAGTTTTTATCACTCTTTTTACATAATTGTTGAAAGGAAATTATGGTAAGAATTTCCTCAGCCAGAGCTATGTTATTAAATCACATGATTATATTATTTGAATGCATACCACCGGATGTGGTAAGGGTTGTAGGCCTGTGTTAATTCAAAGCTTTTCAGCTTCTTAATGCATGCATCGACATAGTAGAATGTCATGTTAATATGTTTATGGGGTAATAACCAAAGAATTAAAAGATAAGAACTTGTTACAAGAATGAATGCCAGAAAGCTAGTCATGTATGAGACCAGGACATGGTTGGATATGGCAAGGTACAGATATGGAAAGATTATGAGCCACACCAGGTACTAGAAGCTTCCTACTTTTAAATAAACTTGGGCTACAACCTTTTTGTTAACACTAATGAACACCGAAAAATTATATTCTTGGTGTATTGTTCGGGTCGGAAAGGAAGGCATCCAATTAATTGGAAAGATAATGGGAAGTGTATGGAGAATGTGGCAACACTTTGGCTAGAATTCCAACCCATGGATGGTGAGATACATGACTGAGATAGAGAGAATTATGTAATTCAATGCAAGGTGCACTAAATAAGAATGCATTGAGAATCGCACTCATGCATAATAAGTGATATAATTGCATACTAAGTGCAATGGTTGAATATGTTGGGTAAGTACATGCATATATATTATTGCATGGAAATAATTATGTTGATGGCTAAAATTTTGCTAACCCCTGAAATTGAGAACATTCAGGAACTGTTAAACACTGCAACAGGAAAGTTACAAGCCAGGTAGTCACAAGAATGGAGACTACATAAAATTTTATGTTCAGAAAATTGAAATAATGAACTTACTGTTGTTAACTGTGGACATTCATATGCATAGAATGACGAGTCATTCTATTGGTCAAGTTGTTTGGTAATTGTGATTGAATTGCCAGGTGCAGAAATTCTAAGATTATTGCATAAGATGTTGTACATATTGAATTATGATGTACAG
>SNQJ01S0005749.1:146212-160374 GCA_010110895.2 Picea sitchensis
GTCTCTCAATCAAAAGATAAGTACAATTCTCTATTTATTGTATGTTGTGTATGTTGTATACAGTTTTAATGTTATTGAATTTGTTTGTATATACATACATATACATTGCATATATGGTTGCATTACTGGATCCATGACTGTACATAAGGTGTCTCATATTTCATTACTTAAGAAATATATATATACCTTATGCTAATCATGTAATTGATTGGAATATGATTCAGGTGGAACCAGAAAGTGTCCTGCAAGTGCATCCTGTGCGCATATTGGACAGGAAAATAAAACAGCTCCGGAATCAAGCTATTGAGCTTGTAAGGGTCCAGTGGATCTGGTACGGTCCTGAGGACATGACATGGGAGCATGAGGATTCTATACGGATGTAATACCCACATATTTTGTTTTTAAGATTTTGGAAATCTTGTTGATGTTGTGTGAAAGTTGCACTGAGGATAGTGCAAAAATAAGGGAGGGGGGATTGTAATGTCCCCAAGAACGAGCCCTGATGTAAAGCTTGCATTATGAATTGTAAGTATGTTTTATTAGGCTGGTAAGCCAAGTTTATATAAGTTGGGGGCTTATGTGATTATTAGGCCAGAGAGCCTAAGTGTTGAAGGCCAAGAGCCTGCTTTTGTATATGTAATCATGCAGAGCATTAATAAAAATATAAACACTGCCACGTGCAGGCCAACCACAATGAATGAGTGAAGGGGGACTGAGATTCCACAGAGAAGGCAAGGGATTAGGGGCTGGAAGGTGGGAAAAAGGGGCTAAGTGTTTACCCTAGGGGGCTTAAGCCTGGGAATAATATTTTATTATTATTCCAAAAGAACATGTGCCATTTATATTTTATCCTAAGTTCCTAACCATGAGGAAGGTGATGCGTGTTGGGTAAATGCATGCAGTTTCCAGGGCGACAAGTGTCAGCCTCGACCCATGCTAATAAAACGATCAAGATGACTCGTGAGAGGCTCCTCACCCATTTCCACCGAGACTGCCTGAGCGTGTACAGGCTATGAGCAGTACGACCGACCCGAGCTTTGTAGAGAACCCTTGTGCTTCCTTGTGAGCCGAAAAACCTATGTTTGGCTCTGAAAAACCGTGTATACCCTCTGTTCTGAAAGTCGAGAAGCCTTTGTTTGTTTCTGAAGAGGCCGGGTTCACCCTCTCCATTCTGATCCATGGAGTCTGTGTCGATCCCTACGGGAATTGCTCATCACGCAATCCCGAAAACCATCACTGTGAGACCTTGCCACCATTGTTGAGCCTGTTTGGGAAGCCCGAACCTGTATTACCGGTTGACTGTGGTGGCCACGCAGAGATGGACTGCTCGTGATTTGCTGTCCAGTGCAAGTTGTGATTGAGACTGTGTATGATCTCTCTCCAGGTGAGGGAGGTGACTGTTGTTGGAAGAGGTAGGTTTTCAGGCCTGTGAGCAACTCTTTCCAGGTGAGAGAGTTTGTTGGGAAGCAGTTTCTTCCAAAGAGTGTCCAGCACCAGCTTCGGGCTCTGAGACTTCTTGATCCGGCCTATTGCCGAGACCTAGAGAGGGAGCTTAGCACCGATGGACTATGCTTGTGAAGGTGTATACTCCTGGGTGGAACAGGCATGTGGGGAATGAGAGTCTGGTAGTAGTGGGCGTAAGATGGCATCTTGGGAAGAATCCTTCTAGTTTTCTGTGTTCTTTTCCCTGTAACCTCAGCCTAGCCTAGGATTCCTTGCCTTGGGGTGGAGCTTAGTCCCAGCTCGAGGGTGACCCACTGCTGAGCTGATGAGCAGTGTAGTCTAAGTCTGGGAGGTTCGTGGAAGGCCTGCACTTGATTGGTGGAACTGCCACTGTTTCAAAGATAAGTACCAGATGATGCTTTAATTATGTTTTTGTATCTCTGTGAATTATAATTATCATGTATTCTGCTGTGCATTTGGATTCATGTTATTTCCATGCATTATTTATGTTAGTAATAATTCTTATGCTTACTCTGAGCTTAAATGTATTTATTTTCTTAAATGCATGTGGATTATATAATGCTTGTGTGAGTTATGCAAAAGGTGTGTACAGATTGGTAACAGAGAGCGATAAAAGCCTTGGCAATAAAAAGGTGTGCTACAACTGAGTTGTCCATGATCTGTCTTCCTTGATGATCTTTCATCCTCAATATCCTCATCTAATGGATTTCTTTCTCTTACTTCGCTCCGTCTTTTCTGCTATTTTTCTCACTTTGACCCAGTAACAGTTACTGTGTCTTTCGCGCAGTTCGCATTTCGCCTTATCTTCCTTGATATTCACTTGCTTTCATATCCAAGGGCCAATAGGCCCCCAACACTCACCTATGAATCATCCTGAGGCACTTCATATCTGAGCTTCTTGTTTTGCTTCAACCTTGGACTACGCAGGGAAGCCTTTACTTTCATCTATGTTCCTCCCTTCCTTATGCAAACTGTCTTTTATGTGTTTGGAACCCATTTCTAACTGCACCTGGTACCTAGAACCTTTTCCTCTTGATTTTACTGAGAGGTGTGAGGCAGTTGGTTTTCATAGTACAACTTCAGTCGACTCTCGTTCACTAACCCTTCCTTCCATTCTCCATTCAAAGTCTTCAACTGCGTAGCTCCTCCTTCTGTAACGTAGGCAACCTCATATGGCCCAAGCCAATGCGTTCTGAACTTTCTTGGATGCTTCATGAACTTACTGTCATATACCAACATCAGATCACCTTGATTAAATTCCTTCTTCTTGATGTGTCTGTCATGGTAGGACTTCTCTCTTTCCTTCTGTACTTGGTGATGGAATCCTGTAATAAATTTTTCTTCTTCTAGTTCAACCAATTGCGTGAGCCTCTCTTGAGAAGTGCTAGTGTCATCCATACCTGTAAAGGCAGATATTCTTAGGATTGGTACCAAATATTCCATTTGGACAAAGGCTTCGAGACCATAAACCAACTTAAAAGGGGTCTGCATTGTTATCTTTTTGCAAGTGGTTCTATAGGCCCATAGTACTGTTGGTACTCTTAAATCCCAGTCATCCCTCTTCACATTGCAAATATTCATCGGCGTTGTCTCCAAGATCTTTTTGAATGATTCAACTGTCCCATTCATTTGTGGATGGTATGGCGTGCTCTTCTGATGATGTACTGCAAATTCCTCAGTCAAGGATTCAATGGTCTTATTGATGAAATGTGTGCCTTTATCACTCATAAGGATCTTTGGGCATCCAAACCTGGTTATGATGTCATCAAATATGAAGCGTGCAGATGTAGTTTCACTACAGTCCTTAACTGCTCTTTCTTCAGCCCATCTAGTTAAGTACTCTATCGATGTGATTATGTACCTTGCTCCTATGTGCTTTCTTGGTGGGTTTATAGGTCCCACGAAATCAATGGCCCATTTCTCAAATTCTTGTAGGGTCAGTTGTGGGGCTAACGACATTTCATCTCTTCTGGATGGTTTCCCAACTCTTTGGCATACATCACAGGCTCTGTAATAGTCCTTAGCATCTCTGTGTAATGTAGGCCACCAAATATCAGCTCTAAGAACCTTTTGCACAGTTTCTTTCCCTGCGTAGTGTCCTCCTGTGATGCCTTCATGAGCTTTGGCAAGGATCAATGGTCGTTCTTCCTCCATAACACATCTTCTCAATATTTCATCAAGTCCCATCTTGTATAGTTGTCCAGCTATAAGTGAAAAGTCTGCAGTGTGCACTACCAGTTGTTTCTTCTAAGTGATTAGATACTCATTCGGTGCCATTCTTGTTAACAGGAACTGGACTATCTCTGTGAAGTGATCATCAACCTTTATAATGGCCAACAACTATGCATCCGGTAGTGTATCCTCCAAACTAGTCGGCTCTTCTCCATGTTCCAACCTCGACAAGTGGTCAGGACCTTTGTTCATTCTTCCTAGCTTAACCACGATCTCAAAATTATATTCTTGAAACAACAGAAGCCATCTGCATATTCTTCCCCCCAACACTAGCTTTTTGAATAGGTATTTCAGCGTGAAGTGATCGGTAAACATTTTAAAGTGTCCTCGCAACAAGTAGTGGCGGAACTTCTGCAGCGCATACACAATGGCTAACCCTTCTCTCTTAGTAGTGGTGTAATTAATATCAGCGGTTGATAGCTTCCTCCTAGCAAAGGCTAACAGGTGGTCGATGTCTCCTATTCCCAGTTGTGCTAACATGGCTCCTAATGTAGTAGAAGATGCATCAACATGTACGTGGAATTCCTTGCTCCAATATTGAAAAACCAGAATAGGTGCAGTAACCATTTTTTGTTTCAGCGTGTCGAAGCTTTGTTGGCATTCTTCTTTCCAGTGAAATTGACATTATTTTTTTAGAATTTTCTCCATGGGTGTTGTAATATGTTCATAGCCTTTAATGAACTTCATGTAGTATCTAGTATGTCCCAGCGCAATGCATAGTTGTTTGACTAACGTAGGAGGGGGTAGATCAACTATAATGGAAATATTGGATGGATCTTCCAGCAAACAATATGACCTAACAATACTCCAAAGGGTGAGAAGAAGATGCACTTCTTCAGATTTAAGGAAATCTGGCACTGCCTACACTTGTCCAACATTATTCTTAGACATTCAATATGATTCTTCAATAAACTAAAAACAGTCCAATCATCAAAGTATGCTTCTAGAAATTTATGTAAAAACTCTTTTAACTCTTCGACCACCAACCTAGAAAAGATGGTTGGGGCATTCTTCAATCCAAACAACATCATTTTATACTGATAGGATCCCCATTCTGTTTCAAATGCGTTTTTATGGTGATCTTCCATGGCAATCCTAATCTGATGGTATCCTAAAAATCCATCTGTAAAGGAATATACCTTTTGGCCTCCTACATTATCCAACACTTCGTTAGTAAATGGGGTAGGGAATGGGTCATGCAAACATGCATCATTCAGCTTCCTGAGATCCACACAGATCGTGATCTCTCTTGTCTTCTTGTCTTGTACCACCATAGGGATGATGCACTCTGATTCTTCAATAGGTTCTATAATCCCAGCTTCCATCATTTTGTCGAGTTCAATCTTCACTTTCTCCTTATATTTAGGGTTCAATCTGTAGGGTCTCTGTTTGACTCATCTTGCATCTGGTTTCAAAGGGATCCCAATCTCTCCCATAGTCCCTTTAATTCCCTTCATATCAGTGAACTTGGTCGGAAACAAGTCTTGATATTCATGCAGTAACTATGTGATCTTATCAATAGTAGAAGCATCCCAATAATCCCCAACATTTGCAAGATTCGGTGTTTTCTCTGTTTCAATATCAATTTTCTTGATCTTGATCGGTTGTCCAATGAAAGGTAGCTCAACTCCTGGTCCTTCTATGTCTCTTTGGCCTTCTATTTCGGCGATGTTCACCTTCCTAGGATCATCATCTTCATCAGCATTGATGTTGTAACAGTCTTTCATTTTTTGGAGAGGCGCAGTCCATTCATCCTCTACTTGTTCCAGAGGGAGGATGGATGCCTCCTCAAATACTTTCTATCTTACAATCTACAACTCTTGATGTACTGAAGGATATTCACTTTCAAACAGGAAGGTAGTTACAAAGTTCTGAGTCATACCTTCCCAATCTGCAGTGATGAGGCATAGTTCTTCTTACAGGTATCAGTTGATAGGGTTTGTGTCCAGAGTGTTAATGAATTTGTGCACCCACTTCTCTTGGGGAATGTTGTTCCAAGCTTCCTCGCAACTTCGCACATGGTCCTTCAGACGGCTTTGACCTATGTAGCTAACTTTGCATCCTTCTACTTGCATTGAGAATTGCGTTGTCATCAGAGTACGACATTGTACCCAGTCTGTAATGTTGTTTCTAAGTGTCCCCCACCATATTGTTGGTGTTTCTTTCAAAGCCTCATCCATTTCCAATAGTCATTGTTGTGTTGGTACACTTTCTTCAAAGTCTGACAAGAATGTTTTTTAGAGGATTCAGACCATCAAAGGTGGGTAAGTTACTTACTGTTGTGTCGATCCAGAGAACTTCTCAGGTTAATATAGCACATATCCTTGTAGATACTTCATACATTTTGTTATGTCAGTTCTCCAGTGCTTCCTCTAACTTTGATGAACATGTGTTGCCACTTCACCAGCTTAGGTTTCCATCGGTCATAGGATTAATGTAATCATGTTGTCTGGTTGTTAGTTGATATATGTTTTCCAATTCACATGTGTGATCTTCTTCTCTGATGGGTTCTGTATATATTTGATAGGGATCTAAAGGTGAAATGACCCTAAGGCCATCTCCTTCAAACGTCATTTTTCTTTTCTTTAAATCAAACACAGTGGAATTATTGAAAGCCCAATCAATTCCTAACAGTGCAAGGTAAGGACAACTATCATCAACTATCTCAATTACCACGAAGTCTGCAAATGTTCTTACTCCATTGATGTCCATAGGGACATGTTCCAATCTTCCAAAGGGTCTTACAACTTGTTGGTTATCCATCCTGAGCCTGATAGGGGAATAGATCAACCTAGGTTTTCCCATTAGTGCCCAAGTCTGCTTCGTCATGACATTGACCCTTCAACCCTAAGTCGAGGACCACATAGTCTATATCATACTCACATATTTTTTCATTCAAGTGTAATTCCTTATTTGTCCTTCTTCATTTAGAGACTTTGTGTACTTCCCTATTCAGTAAGGGGTCTATCTTTCCTACATTATACTATCTGATTAAATTTTGTAGCTCTTGCACAGTGCCTTCATCTTGAATCAACTTAATACAAGTATATAAAAATTTCATGAGCTTTCTTACCTCTTTTCCTTCTTTTGGAAAATCATACTGATTGAATGCCAGAGGCATTCCATATTCTCTTAATTTTGGTTGTGTATTTCATGAAGAACCTTGGTCTCCCCTCAATTTTTTTCTTGCCTCCTCAAATATTTGTCTTTCTTTCTTTGCATCAAAAGTTTTGGTCTTCTCTGCAAATTTCCTGATTCTTGCTTTGTCTATAGTCTTCTTTGGGGTCATTATGTCTTCTCCTATAACAGTGCCTTCTATAGTGATAACAACGACTCTAGGTTCCTCTCCATGAGGTTCAACGTATATCAGTTGCACTTGTGGGTTCTGATGTGGTCCTCATCTCTCCTGAAGCTTGGCTAACAGCAGAGGACAGTATTTTATAACATGTTCGAATGAAATGCAATAGCTGCAAGTGGTACAAGGGTTTTGACAGTCCTTTTCTAAGTGTCCTAGTTGCCCAGAGTTGTAATAGATGATCTGTCCTCGACCTCGACCCATACCTCCTCCTCATCCTCTTCCTTTGAATCCACCGCGAGGGTTAAATTTTCCTCTTCCTAGTGAATTATACTGCATAGTGTTTCCTTCTTGTTGTACTTCACCTTTAATCTTTTATATATCCCTCGGCCATTCATGCATGATATCATAAGCCCTACAATCCCTATCATCATGCCCCACAGACTTACAGAATGTACAATACAAATTTGTGGGTGTCTGAACATATTTTTGCATGTAATAGCACTCACCTAGGCGATGTTTATTTTTTCACACCTCACACCAGGGTAGGGTGACTTGCTTCAAAGGGATCGGAGCTCCAGAGGCCAAGTATCATGGAATAGGGGACAATGATCCTTGTCATGGCCTTCTGATTTTCATATGACACACCAGATGTCTTCTCTTTTATCTTTTCCCTTATATTTCTTCATATCTTCGACCTGCAGAGACAAACTAGTTAGTTGAATCAATATTTGAATCATACCTAAGATGGATTCTCCAATAGGGCTTGATTCTAGCTTCATGGCGATCTCCAATGCCTCAGCCTATGAAGAAATATTTTGTTGCATCAAAGGAACTCTGATGTGTGGTAAGAGAGAAACAATGAACCATTCCTTGTTCTTCTCATCTAGAATATGAAAAGTGAATCGACCTGTTAGGGTCTTGAACCTCTGATCAAATTCCCAAATAGGTTCATATACCTTTTGTTTGATCTCTTTCAGCTCTGTAATACATTGTGACTTCAATTTGGGTTTCTTGAACTCTGCAATCAACTCATTCTTGATCTCATTTAGCAGCTTAGGCTATGCAAGTCCTTGGACAAGCTTCATGTACCAGATCAGTGTGCGATCTCTTAGAGTAGTGCTAAACTGCATTCTTTTAACAACTTCATCTATGACATTATTAATATTCCATACGCCTTCACATAGGAACAAATGTTGATCAGATATTTAGATCCATCTCCCCTAAAGATAGGGAGCCTCATCTCATCTTCCATAGAGATTCCTAGGTTCCCTGTCTGAGTATATGTTGAACTTCTTGTAATAGTACTCTGAGGACTCTGGTGACTCTGACTATTCTGATTTCTTAATGCCACTAAAATAACAAGAGGATTAATAGTACTTACTTCAACAGTCTGCGCAGTTCCTGAAGATTTTGCCTCTTCCCGGCGAGGTTCTTCAACTTCCACTTCCTCTGCTCTAACGGATTCAGAGTGCTCTTCATCTGTCAGATATGCCCCTTCTCCACTGTAGAAACCCTCATCCCCATAGTTCTTCTTAAACAAGTTTACAATATGAACTTCTCTTAATGCTCTCCCACTGTGTGTATGTCCAACCTCTGTGTCGATGTCGCTATCCGAGTTCTTGAACATTATCGTTTTCCAATATGACCGACTATTGTGTCTTCAATGTGTTCTTCTCATGCAATAGCATCTTGATCCTTAGCTTCAAAAAGTGTAAAATGTTTCCTCTGGGTCCCTTGAAGAAATATCTCTCAGCTTGGTGATATGATTCTACTCTGTCAACAACAAAATCGATGATGTACCCTCCAATGGTGTTATCAAACCAATGATCTATTGCTCATGATACGACGTTATCAACTCTCTTGACCTTCCTGATTAGCGTCGACGTCCAAACCACAAGATATCTACATCTGATCTCAAACTGGGTATCTTCTAACCTAGCTAACCACTCATATAGCTCTTGATGGATTCCTCCAAAGAAAATCATGTGTATATCGGTAAATATATATCTTCCTAACCAATCCTTTGTGCTAAGATTAGGGTTCTTATTTTGGGCTTCGGCAAAGTCCTTTTCTTGATCTTCTATCCACTTCTGAATCTTTGTCTTTGATGGAAACCAACTTGACATTCCCTCAAGAAGATTCATGTCCCAGCAACAGAACCATTTGTTGGCACAGGGGTAGACCTAGGGTTCAGCTCCAAGAGCACACCAACAAGCCCTAACTACTAGCCCTTTTGGAAACACCTGCGAGGAAGATGCAGTCTCACTTGAAGAAGCTATGGGGGGTTGTAGGACAGAGATGTCTACAACCAAGGGGAATATCAAGTGGATCGAATATAATAAAAACACATCATTTATATATCACTTACCTGCTTAACTCTACTCTACACAACTATCAATCAGATCTAACACGGTAATGTAGTAATAGTATATCAAAGGAAAAAGAACATACCATCAATCACACACAACACAAGATGTACATGGTTCACCCTCTCTCTAGGGATATGTCTACAGAACTGTGCTTTATAATATATTAAGATGAAGCATACAGTTCTTGTCTTCACTCTTAGCTAGCAGATCTTCTTTTTCTTCTCTCTCTTTCTCCCCCTTCCCTGCGCACCTAGCTGCAGGGTTTATCTTCGCACCCAGCTAAAGATATTACATTACAGACTACTCTCACAATACAATAGTTCCCTCTGATTATCAATCTCTCCTTATCACATAATCTTATCTCATCTTGTCTCATCTCATATAACCCATCGCAGGTCCTCTTAACCTTTATTTATACATTACAATAACCCATCGAAAGCCTTAGGCCGAGACCTAAGTGTCAAAAACCTAGATACCAAAACCCTAGGTGTCTAAAACCCTAGGTCAACTCGACCCGCATTTTCAGGGCTTCTCCAGCCTATCTTTACTTCCTTCTCGCGCGGTGCTCCAAAGCATCTAATGGTGGATTTTCCTGCTTGTTGAGTTGTTCATGATCCATCTTCCTTGCTGATATTTCATCCTCGATCTCCTCGTCCACTGGATTTCTTTCTCTTAGTTTGCTCTGTATTTTCTTCTCTTTTTCTCACTTCGACCCAGTAACAGTTACTGTGTTTTCCGCGCAGTCTGCTTTTCGCCTTCTCTTCCTTGATCTTCACTCGCTTTCATATCCAAGGGTCAACATATCATCGAAGGTCTCTATGGTCCTTCTTCCCCCCTATAGTGGCATTAATGTTTCCCATCTACACACTATTAGGGAGAAGGCCACATGCCCCCGCACTGTCTCTTGTGGACTGAGACTGGGTGCCCTCTCAAGAAAAATGATCACAGAATAGTCCCAAATCTGAATTTTTTGTTACTTCGCCCATGACACTCAATGATTTGTCTCTTCATGTAATCTAGCATGGTCATGCTTCAGTCGAAGATTCATGCATTTAAGCACTTCACTGCATAATGCATGTACACCCGAGAGGCCTGATGTAAGGTCACGGATCCTATGATCCGCCCAATGAGTAAAACTATCAATTTCAGTGATAGGTTGGAGAGCTTATGGATTGGCACCTGAGAACCTACTTTCTCAGTGTCAGCCTCACAATATAGTCCGATCAACTCGGCAATGTTATGAGGCCTAGGGGGGAAAGCACGCAAGTTAACTAGTTCCCCTCTCCTCGAGAGGCCATTCAAAAAGTAAATGTCTTCAGTCGTTGGAGTCAATGACTTCCCCTCAAGCATGAACACCTCTGCATCGGGGGGCCAATAATCCACCAAGGCATTGAGCATCCTGGTGTGTGCCCTCATGAATGGACACTGGAAGAACTTCCAAAAAATGCATCGTCTCAATGCGGCCATAGCTGCAGGGTCCTCATCGACCAAGATATAAATGTAATCGTGCTCCCTCTCTCTCCAGTGGACATACATCCTGTCAAAAGACAGTTCATGGAGGAAGTTAGCTCTTGCATTTTTATTTTTTCTACCTTTTTTAGGGTGTACGCGGGTTGTTTTGGAAACAGTCGCATATGCACGTGAGCAAATTGTTTTCTTCCTGCCGACATACATGGGTCTTCATTGGACAAACCACATACACATAGGTTCGTCCCCTTTTAGGAGTGTGCGCCCCCCAAAAAACTAAAAGAAATGCAAAAAGAAAGTATTGAAATGCAAGAGGGGTTGATTTGTACTTACTTGGTCTGAGTGGAAGTTCATTTCATCCTCTGAAGCTTCCAGAATCAACTTCTTTATCAAGGGGGTGCTTTTGGATTTTTGGTTATTTTTCAATTTGCAATGGTGAAAATGAGCTGTCAGCTTCTATTTATAGACTCTTTTGGCATTTTTTTCCACTTTTTGAACCCTTTTGTATTTTTTTTGGCTTGAAAATCGTTTAGTATGGTCCTTGAGTTTCTCATTGGATGTTACGATACACTTCACTTTTGGTTTGGAAATTTTTTTGAGAGATGGGTCACTTTTGAAGGTCCTTTGGTAAAAGTTGTTTTCCAACTTTTCGCATTTAAGTTAGGATTCCACCTCCATTTTTTGCATCTCGTTGTCTTTTTTTCTTTACCATAGGATCAATCCCACTGAACTGTGGTATCAAACCATCATTACTTCTTTAGAAGTGTCTTAGTGAAGTGGTAGAGCCTACATATACATGGATGCCCTAGGTAGATCCTGAATGCATATTGGCGTCCATGATGTCATTAAAAAACTTATGGCTCAGGACTCCTTTTAGTCTTACCATGATTACGAGTTTGAGCCTTATAACGTCTAATGTGTCATCACTCTTGGCCTCACCCTCGGGACTCCCAAAAATTGAGTCTTCTTTAAGCCCTTTTCAGACTCTATAAACATGAAAAGATTGTCGAGTGATCTTGTTTCCCTTCACGATCGCCAAATTGAAACTTGAAGGCACGTCTGTCTGGCAATATTTTACCCCTTTTTTGGTCCGGACGGTGAATTGTATGAAAAAAGGTATACTCTAGGAACTTCGGTTCACTAGAAGAGTATTCTCAGGTATAAGTTTAACCCTTTTTCGGGCCTGAGGGACTACATTTACGAAAAAGGAACCCCCACGGAGTCCATAGTTAAGCTCTTTTCAGACTCCCTAAAATTGAAAAGATAGCCGAGTGACCTTATTCCTTCACAATCGTTAAATTGGTACAAAAGAACATCCCCTATGGAGTCCATAGTTAAGCTCTTTTCAGACTCCTTAAAATTGAAAATATTGTCGAGTGACCTTGTTCTTTCACACTTGTTAATTGGTTCAGAAAAAAATCTACTGGCATGAGTTTACCCCTTTTTCAGCCTGTATATTACGAAGGAAAAAGGTACACCTTGGGAGATTTGTCTCGTCAGGAGAGTTCTCCTCAGCAAATTTCACTTTTCTGGGCTACGGATACTAAATCTAGAAAAAGGCAACAAGTCCATAGTTAAGATCTTTTCAGACTCCTTAAAATTGAAAAGATTGTTGAGTTATCTTGTCTTTGTGACACTCGTTAAAATGGTTTTGAATAGACGTATTTTCGGTGCTAGTTTCCCCCTTTTTCGAATCGAATAGACTACTTTCAAAAAAGGTACCCCATCGGAGTCTTCTTTTACGCTTTTTTAGACTCTCTAAAAATGAAAAACCATTGATCTTACCTTCTTTGGGCTCTTTAAAATCACATTGAAGGGGGTTTCATCATGTCTTATTAATCGCATTTGCATCTCTGTGTCTTTGGCCTAATGTTGGCTCCATGTTGCTCTCAACTGAACTTTTGAAGCATGCCTTATACGCAAGCCTTGTAGAACTTTGCCTCTACGTCTTAACACCTTGACCCATGGAGGAATTTTCCCGAGTGTCTTTTTCCTACACATGTCTCCTTTCTCTGAGCATTAGTTTTTTCCTCGCGCTTGGAAAAGTATGCTTTGTGACACTCGTTCCTCCTTTGTAACGTAGCATTCTTGTTATAACCCTAAATTGCACCACACATGCTTACCTAGCATCAGGCCAATTCATATCCCTTCTTTGCCAAAACTCTGTTGAACAACTCTTTGAAAATCCTCTTGTGTCAAGGCCCACACGCCCTAACCCATTACTGCACGCATGTGCACACTGGCTGACTCACAAAATCCCGCGTGTACCTAACAAAGCACGAAAAAAGGAAAGTTTCCGACGGAACAAAAAGCTATGGGTCAGTTAACTGAAACTCCCGGCCATGCATGGCCAAGGGTTCGTCCAAAACCCTAGCTCCTTCTAGCCTATAAAAGAAGGGGTAGGGGTACCATTTGGAGGAGGAAAAAATATAGCGAAGAAACTTTGACCATTTACGTAATCCATTGTCCCAACCCTTTATCCTTTCCTCGTGCCAAAGGAGATTTAACGCAAAGCAGTTGAAGGACAGAAGAAGAGGAGCCTAGGATCAGGTTCAAGGAGCGGTGTCCGATCTCAGCTTTTTTTGTAAGTTGATTCACTTTCAGTAATAAAAAAAATACTTTTCCTGTCCCAATGCATGAATTTTCTATGGTTTGATTAATTTATGCTTGATTTCTAACCCTTGAGTATAGAAGTAGAATGCATGCATAGTTGTTGTTTGTCTTGAGTGCAGGTCATCTGTGGAAGGAGCAGTGCAAGAAAGTAATCAAAGCGCAATGGAGGATCTACATCGAACACCGGTAATAAGGTTGGTGGTCCTTTTCCATGCATTTACTATGAAAAAGGGGTTTAAATCTTGGGTTGTAGGTAAAAAAGTAGTTTCTATTCGGTCAAAATCTGCATGCAAGTCTGACTCTAGTTTGCTAGTCTGTAGGGTGTTTTTCCCAACAACAGAATTGGCGACCATACTGGGGACTAATTTGTTAGTTGAGAAATTGCTAAAGGCGGGTTTTATTTATCCTATCCATTTGACTCAATGGGTTTCAAACCCTGTGTCGGTCAATAAAAAACAAGGCACGATTCATGTATGTACCGATTTCCGTGATTTGAACAAGGCATGTCCCAAAGATAATTTTCCAACACCATTCATTGACCAGATCATTGATGAATGTGCCGGTTGTGAAGCATTTTCATTCATGGATGGTTTTTTGGGATATAATCAAATCCAAATCAAACCTGAAGACCAACACAAAACGGCATTCATTTGTCCGTGGGGTACATTCGCATATCGTAAGATGCCTTTTGGCCTTAAAAATGTTGGAGCCACATTCCA
>SNQJ01S0005749.1:165929-198151 GCA_010110895.2 Picea sitchensis
CTTATCACTTGTTGTGCTATTATCCAAGGGAAGTTTGTCGCTAATCCTGAGTCGACCCCTCTACAATATGTCTCCTGTCGGCATACCCGGCCATCCTGAACGTCCAATCAAGTCCTTGTTCGAAATCACTGAAGCCTTCAGTCGGATCATCAAGATTATCAAGTCCATAACCGACGAGTCGTCGAAGACCTCTGGGTAGTGCAGTCATACACTCATATTACACTCCTACCCGAGTTTAAGAAGATTTTGAAGTTTTTGCTCGAGCTCTGAAGTCCAACCATCAGGCCGAATCAGCTTCTGGAAGATGGATACTCTATATGTATATCTTTCTGATTTCGAGATGTAGCTCTGTTGTGTATTATTCATGGCTACTCTTTATAGTTATTTGACATGGATCTACAGTGTATGTGATTGGTAGCCATGGTTCTATTTTATCCCGAGCATGGGTATGCCCGCCTCGGTGAGACATTTTTTATTTTGCAGACGACACCTCCTGGTTCCTGATCCTTGGGCTTAATCGTTCAGCACATCAGTAAAGATTGGTAATGTATTTCGGCCATTAGATGCTCTTCTGACCTCACACATTAGGGGGCATCTATTATAACCCTAAATTGCACCACACATGCTTACCTGGCATTAGGCCAATTCATATCCCTTCTTTGCCAAAACTCTATTGAACAACTCTTTGAAAATCCTCTTGTGTCAAGGCCCATGCGCCCTAACCCATTATTGCACGCGTGTGCACGCTGGCTGACTCACAACAACCCGCGTGTACCTAACAAAGCACGAAAAAAGGAAAGTTATCGATGGAACAAAAATCTATGGGTCAGTTAACTGAAACTCCCGGCCATGCATGGCCGAGGGTTCATCCAAAACCCTAGCTCCTTCTAACCTATAAAAGAAGGGGTAGGGGTACCATTTGGAGGAGGAAAAAATATAGCGAAGAAACTCTTCCCATTTACGTAATCCATTGTCCCAACCCTTTAGCCTTTCCTCATGCCAAAGGAGATTTAACGCAAAGCAGTGGAAGGACAGAAGAAGAGGAGCCCAGGATCAAGTTCAAGGAGCGGTGGTCGATCTCAGCTTTTTTTGTAAGTTGATTCACTTTCAGTAATAAAAAGAATACTTTTCCCATCCCAATGCATGAATTGTCTATGGTTTGATTAATTTATGCTTGATTTATAACCCTTGAGTATAGAAGTAGCTTGCATGCATAGTTGTTGTTTGTCTTGAGTGCAGGTCATCTGTGGAAGGAGCAGCGCAAGCAAGTAATCAAAGAGCAACGGAGGATCTACATTGAACACCGGTAATAAGGTTGGTGGTCTTTTTCCATGCATTTACTGTGAAAAAGGGGTTTAAATCTTGGGTTGTAGGTAAAAAAGTAGTTTCTATTCGGTCAAAATTTGCATGCAAGTCTGACCCTAGTTTGCTAGTCCGTAGGGTGTTTTTCCCAACAACAATTCTTTTATTCTTTTTCAAGCTCTTTCAAAATATTGAAAAAGACAAAAAAAAAAAATATACCCCAAAAAGAGGACAGGAAAAGTATTTTATTTTTATGGCAGCACAATGAGTCTCCCTTGGACAAAATCACATCCTCTCATTTTTTCATCAAGATTGGGGATTTAATATGAACTTAGGAAGTTGTTCTCGCGAAATAAAGTTGTGTCCTCCTCTGATTGGTTATTCTTCCAAGCATATGGAGAGTTTGTGTTGTGTCCTTCATCGTGAACTTATGTAAATGTCATGTTGCATGAGTCTCATCATTTGTCATGCTATTTTCCAAGGGAATATTTACCCAACTTGAGTTGTCCTCTCTGCATTTTTTCTCTTTCCCTCATGTCCAACCATCCTCAAAGTCTAATCAAGTCTTTGTTCGAAATCACAGAAGTTCTCTGCCCGATCACCGAGATCCTCTTGTATGTTCTCGATGAGCTGTCAAAGACCTCTAGGTAGTGAATTAGTACACTCACATTACAGTCCTACCTGATTTTGAATATCTTGAAGTTATTGTTCGATCTCTGAAGGCTTCATCTCCAACAATCTGGCGTCATTGGCTTCTTGAAGATGGATACTATACATGTATATCTTTGATTTTGAAATGTAGATATATTGTGTATTTCTCATGGCTACACTTTATATGGTTATATGACATGGATCTGTAGTGTATTTGATTGGAAGCCATGATTTATTTCATCCTGAGCATCGATATGCCTGCCTCGGTGAGACAATTGTTATTTTTGCAGATGGCACCTCCCGAACTCTAGTCTCGGGCCCATTCGCTTTGTACGTTGGTGAATATTTGTAAGTTATTTTGACCATCAGATGTTATTTTGACCTCACACATTAGGGGGCATATGTTATAACCCTAAATTGCACCATACATGCACACCTAGCATCAAGCCCTCTTACTTGCTATTTTTTCCAAGCCATCACTGAGCAGCTCTTCTTAAAAACACTATTTTTGAAGATGTACGCACCCTGCACCACTACTACCTGTGTACACATTCTTTTTTCACCACTACATCTCATGTACGTACTCTATATGCACCATTACATCCCACGTATACCCACAAATGTTGCAAAAATTAAAAAGTTGCAAGGAATTCGTTGAGATTACGGGCTATTAGGTAGTTTCCCAACTATTCCACCGCCTATAGCCTGTCACCCAACCGAATAACCATCCTTTTGTCATATAAAAGGAGGTGTTGGGGTCTCATTCCTAATCCAAGCATAAGAATAGTGAAATTATGCCTGCTTCACATACCCTCCTTGCCCCAAGAATTTGCAGCCACCTTGTGAGATTTCCATCATAATTTCCTATTCTTGCCTTTTTCCTCCATCATAAGCCTATGTCATTTCCCTAGAATAAGTGTGAGAGGATAAATATATGTGGAAGCGCAGTTGGATCTTGGTGAAGAGGAGCCCGGACTAGGTTCGAGGAGCAGTCGTCGATCTCATTGTAAGTAAACTTTGTGATTCTAATAAAAGGAATACTTTTTATGTCTCGCAATATGATGTGTTCAATGTTTATGTTTTATACTGACATCTGACCCACTAATTCATATATGAGATGCATGTCCGTAGTTCCTTGTTTGTTTGTTTTTGAATGCAAGTCAGCCTTGGGAGGAGACTTGTAGTCGAGGAGAAACTGAAGGGGAAAGGATCGACATCAGACGCAGAGTTAAAGGTAGAGTTACCAGATCTTTTTACTTTGTATTTCTTGTATGAATGTGGGGTATATTCAGGGTAGTTTAAAGAATAGGAGAATTTTAGATGGTTAGATCTGCCTACATGTTGAACCCTAGTGTATTCCATAGGGGGGTTTTCCCGCTATAGCACTATTTGAACCTTCAATTCCATGATCATTTGTTCTAGTTCCTAAGTGTCTTCTTTCTTGTCTAGTTATGCTGGTAGCTTCTTGTTTTTCTTCTTTTCTCTTCGTATAACTTCCATGGAACTCAACAATTATTCTCGATAGTCAACTTCTACCTCTTCATTCTTCTTCGGTGTCTTATTTATCAGAGTCTTCTACTGCCATGAATAGAACTATTTCTGTCTCACTATCATTTATTTCATCTTCATCTCATGAGGAGATTTCTTCTTTGGTGCATAAGCTTTTCTTGAAAGCTTTCTTTTTTGTTCTTTTTCCTTTATATGTTTGTTTGTTATCAGAGTAATCTTCATCATTCCTCTTATTTTTCTTATGAGGACATTTGTTAGCAAAATGACTAATACCATCACAATTAAAACAATTCAATGGAAGCTTACCATTATATATGTCGTTAGTTTCCTTTTTAAATCTTCTGACAAAGTTGGCCACTTCTTTTTCATCATCTTCTGAGAAGTCATTGATGTTATTATGTTCCTTTTGCGTTCCCTTTTGCTTTGACATTTTGGATGCTTTGAAAGTTGTTTCTTTTATATCTGGATTTTCCTGTTCATTTCTCATTTCATATGCTGTGAAAATTCCATGTAGTTCATCCATGCTTATTGAGTCTAGATCTACTCTTTCCTTTAGTGTTGATATCTTAGGATCAAATCTCATAGGAAGAGATCTTAGTACCTTTTGAAAAATTACAGATTCTTCAATTTCTTCTCCCAATCCTATGATTTCATTCAATGTTTCATCGACTTGTAAGAAGTAAGATACAATATTCTCATCTTACTTCATCTTTAGTTGTTCGAATTGACCTATGTAAGTTTGAAGCTTTGCTGCTTTGACTTTTGAATCTCCCTCATAAATATTTTGAAGTTTGTCCCAAATCTCTTTAGCGGATTTACAATGTACAACTTTGGTATATATCGATTCACCAATACCATTCAGAAGTGCATTTGTGCCTTTGGAATTATTTTGACTGAGTTTCATTTCTTTTTCACTTGTTGGAGGAACTGTTGGTTTTTTTTATTCATCTACTACTGATTTCCAAATTTCAAATCCATGTGCATGTATATATGTTTTCATCCTTCTGCTCCAGAATGCATACTTTTGTCCATCAAACTATGGTATTCCGTTTGTATACATGTTGTTTCTCTCCATGATCTACCTTTCAGTGGTTAAACTGATTTCTAAAGGAACCTTATCTTATACCAATTGTTGAATTACTGAGAGGGGGGGTGAATAAATAATAGATCAATTTAATCCTTTTTAACCATAAAATGCAAGTTTTATATCAATGTAGCATTATCATCCAATAGTTGTAGAGTAAATAAACAATGAACAAATGATAAATCATACACATACTTAGTACACCAGTATTTTTACGTCGAAACCCAATGCTGGAGAAAACCACGGAATGCTTTTTATTATATGTCTTTAAGAATTATATCCATTGGAAGCACCAACTTCCTTTTTTTTCCAGCTGCAACTGGAAGGAGGCTCCAACCCCCTAGTTTCCCAGGCTACAACTTGAGGGAAGATCCAACTCCCCAATTCTTTGGCTATAACCAGAAGGAGGCTACAACCCCTTATCTTCTCCAGCTAAAACTGGAAGGTGTCTACAACCACCTGTCCTTGCCCCATCCAACCGCCCTAAAATATTAGTAGAATGATGGAACCACTACCACAATATCACTGTGAGATAACCACCGTAAAAATGTACCAACCTGTACCATTGACCTATAGCCAAACTATACTACTGCCCTGCAATCAACCAGTACCTGAGTTGAGCATGTATCAAACAAATACAGTAGATACATGGCATGTAGTTCTGCAACATGCATATGTATGCACCCTATCTATACAACAGCCTACGTATGTACGTGACCTATCTATTATGCAGCCTGTGTATGCCAATTGAAACTAGGGTTTTCTTTCTTCTGAAAACTTATGACCCTCTGCAACTTCTTTCACATAGATCTGCAACCTGTCACTGTATCCAAACTATAACTGTACACTGTACATGCATCCTCATACATAACCTTTACTCAAAGACTCTATATCTCTCTCTATTCATGTGTCAAACAAGTGTGTGTAATCATAAACAAGTATAATAACCCTCACATGATCTAGACATCAAACCCTTTCTGATATTCATCCTCTCAATGCATCAACCACTTCATAAATGAAAGCTATCAACCATGTACCACAAAACAACCTTTAGCCATTTGCCAAGAAAAACAATATGTGCCTTAACTCTAACAAGAAGTATCAATGATAAATATTGATTATAGTAGCATTGTGTTTATGTAGATCTGACTTATACAGAAGATCCCATCCAGCCACTAATATCTCGAGAGAGAATCCTCAAATCTCCATAACCATTTCTCATGCATACATCAAAATCCAACTACTCATAGAAATAAGACTTACCTTTTGAACCAATGGATACATCTGATGTACCTGATCATTGTAGACTGTCCTAGGAAATTGCACTCGGAATCTAGAGACTTGGCATCTTCATCTTCTCAAGTTTCTATGGATTTACTCTCATGTACGCACCCTAATATACCGCCAGCCCGCGTATGTATGCACCCTATTGCATTGTTAGCCCGCATACACCTCATAACTTAGGGTTTTTCAGTATTCATCGTAATTCTGAAAATTTTGTCGTTAACCCTTTGTGCTACCTCAGACTTTTGCAACTTCAGATGTATCAATGAGTACTTGCAATAAGCCTTACACAACAATAGATATTCAATATGCTCAAGTGTGATTTGAATGAGAGACCCTTGCCTCTTATTTCTACTTTTATGTATCTTCCTCAAGGGGTTACCTTTTAATCATCTTAACCCACTTTCCTTATTTTAGGGCTAACCCACTTCTAACCACTTGTCCACTTAGCTTAACCACTTGTCCACTTAACTTAACCACTTTCCACAATTAGTAAGTTCTCCATTAACTTTAATATTTAAATAATTTATTTTGCATCCACTTTGAATTAAAATACACTCATCACTTCACTTTATTATTTAAATAATTTCTTCTTTGCAACCACTTTGGCTACTTTGACCTTTTGGGGCTTCTAGATGACTCATGAGGGTTCTCCAACTTCACATGGCCATAACTCTCTAACTGTGAGGAGTTATGTGACGTTCCACATACCGCCGAAAATGGCATGACATGTACTATCCATCTAGAATAGTATTACCTGCAAATATATCAAAACTCATACCAGTATCCATCAAACAAACTTCGGTCCATTACCCAAACCTTTGTGCTACCAGAATTTTCTACCAGACTTTCTTCAAGGGTTGGCATCAATGAAAACCAACCCAATTAATCAGCAGTGTTATCATTCCAAGTGATGACAGCGTTGTTAGTACATAATAATTATGGATGGCCTATTTACTAGAATATTCACTTTCTCCTTGCATAGTGCATAGATAGATTAAGAGATTAAGACTTTAGTTTTTTATTGTAAAAGCCTCCTATATTGGCATAATTTAATCCTTTCATCATTATATTATATTCATATATTAATAAAATGTTATGTGGTTGTTCCTAAGACACTAATGATTGACCTTGGACCATGATTAGGGGCCTAACACCAATACCTATCATGACAAACCTCATAATGGTGTCCATATTATATTATGTGATAAAGAATCCATTTACAAGGCTTGTGTGGTGATTTCAAACAATATGCATGGTCCATGAACCATAAAATCATATTTTAGTCCCTAAGACATTATTGATCTGAATTATTTTGAGAACAAAAT
This sequence comes from Picea sitchensis, assembly GCA_010110895.2. Taxonomy (NCBI): domain Eukaryota; kingdom Viridiplantae; phylum Streptophyta; class Pinopsida; order Pinales; family Pinaceae; genus Picea; species Picea sitchensis. Next base: position 173,088 of record SNQJ01S0005749.1, read on the forward strand.
GAAAGTGGAGATATAACAATGAAATATATAGATATATTTCAATAAACACAGAGATACATTAATGCACAGTTTTTATTAATGAGAGAAATGTACAGAAACTGTAAAATTATAGAGTGAATGACTCGCTAGAATGGTGGCAACTTATCTCTGAGAATATATGTGATGGCTACGCTCACTCGCAAGAAGATGATGATGTTTACAATGAGTATCTAGAGGACTTTTTAACATAAATAAAATCCAAAACCCTAACCCCAGAAGATGAAATGCCAAAAGGTTTGTGGGCCTCGATGGGGGGTAGTTGATACGTCAACTTTCCAAGGGCGTAACTTTTGCATACGATCTCTATTTGGGGTGCAAGATAGCTCGTTGGAAAGGTCTATTCAAGGAATACACAATTTTCCATCACACTCTGGCTAAATCCTATGATGTGACTGTGGCAGGCCCAAAAAACTCTATTTAGGGCCTCAAAACGACCCTAGAAGTTTAGGACCCAAAATGATGTAGAAAAACTACCAAGGTGGAAACCTTTGTTTTGAGCCATTGGAATAGGTGGTTGGCCAATGATTTTCACCTGGATAATTCTTCTCCCCTTAGGAAGAAATTGTATGCATTGTGTCAAGTCCCTAGGGAAGCTTTTGTTGAATTTGAACCTCGGTGAGTTGCGTGCCTTATTGAAGAAGATGTCCTACTTAGCTTGTTGAAGGTTTTTATGAACCTATTGATAGAGGGGTTGGATCCTTTCAACCAATATAGTTGCATGATATTCCTAAGTGTGGGAGGACTTTTCCATTGAATATGCAACATGAAGAGCATGAAGGGATTTATTATAACTTCACTTGACTAGACAGTGTGGAGGCACCCTTGTAGGTGCATTAAGAATATCTTGGTGCTCTTATACAATCTTGTTGATCTACTTCTGTTGGATAGAAGGGTCTTGGGCCGAGGTTGCAATGATTGCATTGTCCTTCTCTTTTAAACAGATCATGAAGAGGCTAAACTTTGTGGTATGAGAGATTACTTTACGGCACTATTTTGTCGGGACAATAGTCAGAACTACCTCTAGTATCCTATAAAGTTGACCCCCCAGAGTAACAATGACACTACTCGGCCAAGAATCATAAACAACATGACTATTCCACATATATGGTTGGCCTAATAAAACATCACAGAATTCCAGTGGTGAAACATCACACAATACCTCATCCTTGAAGGGCTTGATGTCATATGATAGGAGGCATTGTTGGCTGTCATGAAGATCTCATACCTGGTGAAGCCATCTGATGTTGTATGGTTGCGGGTGTGGTTTTTTCGGCAAACCCAATTGCTTGATGACCTCTGTTGAGATGAGGTTCTTCTAGTTTTTTTTATCAACAATAAAATGCAACGGGGTCCCCTTCACCCACATTTTTTAATGGAAGAAGTGCTCCCCCTCCTTAGGATCCTCTGGTTCTTCTGGTTGGATTGTTGCGGTCGTGACAATAGAAGTGGTTATGCATCAATGATCTATCTCATTTTATTATTGTCTGAATCAAAGTCTGAGTTGGGGCTCAACTTTGTTTCTTTGATCTTGGCCACCAATGACTGTTTTGAGCGACATTCATCAGTGTTGTGCCATGGGATTTTGTGTAAGTCGCACCACTTCCTAGTGTCCTTTTTCATCTTCTTGTTACCCTTCTTTTCCTGTGTCTTGGACTGTTTGTCTTGAGGTTGGCTATTCTGTGGATTAGGGTTTCCTTTACCATACTTTGGTTGTTGCGGATTTTCATACCCAAATTCCCTCTTGTTCTGGTGCTTAAATTTATGCTCTATTTTGAAAACATATCGATACATTGCTCCCAGTGATTAGATATCCAGGAAATCCATTTCGGTTTGGATGTACCTGTGTATAGCCCTATGGTATTTTAGAACCAAATTACTCTTTGAGTATTTGAAACCCATCTTCGTGCGCAAGGTAATGGAAGGTATTGGTGAACTCTGGCACTATTTGGCCCCTCCCTTGATGCAGCGTGGTCCATCTCATGTACCGGTCATCATAGTTTCCCACGGGATAATATTTATCCTTAACCGCATCCATAAAAAAAATTAAGTGGGCTCAACCCCAAATATTCCAGACTCCTATGTGGAATTTTCCTCCCGGTAAGTTTTCCACCAATGTTTGACATGGGGGAGAACCTTAAGGAGCGCAAAGGTGATCTTTTCTCTATCGAAAAAATTGTGAACAAAGAAATAACCTTCTAGCAAATTTAACCATTTTTCCAAAGCATATGCATCGATATGACCTTCAAATATAGGAATATCAAAATTAACTTGTACCTTGAATGGGGCAGCGTCTCCAAAGTGACTTCTTCATGAAGACGTGCATGTTATTGTCAGCAATTGTTGAATGATTTGGGAAAAAATCTCCAACATCTCATTCCTCTGTTGCGTGAGGGATTCTGTGAGCAACATATTGATGGGATCTTATTCTCCCTCGTCTCTTTTCTCTTCCACCATGGGAAGCCACTTGGGATGGTGAGAGTGGTTCTCCTCAAGAGAAACTAGCTCGAGACCCAACTCTCTATACCCTGACCTCATCGGGGGCATGCACTAAGAAACAAAAAGGAGTATCCTTCTCTAATACCACTGATCCGAATTATTTTGAGAATGAAATGAAATTGGATATATAACAGTCAAATATACAGATATATTGCAATAAGCATAGAGATACAATAATGCACATTTTTTATTAATGAGAGAAATGTACAAACACTGTAAAATTACAGAGTGAATGAATCACTAGAATGGTGGTAACTTATCTCTGAGAAGATTATGATGTTTACAATGAGGATCTAGAGGCCTTTTTAACATAAATAAAATCCAAAAACATAACTCCGGAAGTTGAAATGCCAAAAGGTTTGCGAACCCCGATGGGGGTAGTTGATATGTCAACTTCCCAAGGGCATAACTTGTGCATACGATCTTTTTTTGGGCTGCACGATAGCTCGTTGGAAAGGTATATTTGAGGAATACATATTTTTTCAACGAAATCTAGTTAAATCCCATAGTGTGACTGTGGCGGGCCCAAAAAATGTTGTTTAGGGCCTCAAAACGACCCCGGAAGTTTAGGACCCAAAAAGCTGTAGAAAAACTACGAAGGTGAAAACCCATGTTTTGAGCCAGTGGAATAGGTGGGTGGCCACCGATTTCCTTCTGGATCAATTATTTTTTATCCTTGTACCATGGTTAGTGTCTCGAGAACCATTTATCATGGAAAACTTCATAATGGTTCCCATATGACCATGTATAAGGCACGAGACCCATCCTTGGTGAACAAAAACTCATAATGGAATATGTATTCCACTTGGAGGCTAAAGATCCCCTTTAAAGTTCATGTGTAATGGTCCAAGACCCCCTCTTGTCCCATGATCCCTAGAATCTTCAATATTTAGGTCATATCATCCCTATTTCCCCTACTTGACCATGGTCAAGACCCTAGCATCCTTCCTTGGTATGAAAAACCTCTTGTAGGTGCGTGTATCCTGCTCAGAGATCGAAGATCCTTTTTAGAGGGCCTATGTAGTGCTTTGAGTCCATGTTCATGGACTAAATCCTTACAATATTTGACATGAGACCCTTTATTGCACCTCCTTACCATGATCGGAACCTAGAGACCTATCCTTGGTTCACAAAACCTCCTAATGGAATCCATATCCCAATTGGAGGCCAAATGTACCCTCTACAGTGCCTTTGTGGTGATTCAATGACTCATTTATGGCTCATGAGCCTTAAAAGCTTCATTTAGGTCCTAAGACCCTTTATTCTCTCCCATGACCATGGTCAATGTCTCAAGATCCATACATTGTGTCAAAACAATTCTAATGGCGCTCATATTTCATTTAGAGGCCAAAGGTTATGAGCCCTAGAAGACTAATTTAGATCATATGTCCCTTGTTTTTCTTCGTCAAGCATGGTCAAGGCCCGAAGACCCATGCCTAGTACATATAATATCTTAATGATGCCCATATCCCAATAAGAGGCCAATGATTTAGGTCTATATGGTGGTTTGAGGCCTAGTTTGGGTATTGAGGCCCTATGAACTTCATTTTGGGCCACAAGCATAAGATCCCTCTCTTATGTGAAAAACCTTTTAATGGTGCCCATATCCCACTCAAGTACAAATGTACTTTCTAAAGGGTTTTGTGGTGGTTTGAGAAATATTTCATGTCCCATAAGACCTATAAGATTAAATAAGGGATGAAGGACCTTATTTTCCTCCCTTAATCATGGTCCAAGCCCTGAGACCCATCCCTACTACAAAAAAAACTCCTAATGGAACCCCTATCTCACTCATATGCAAAAGAATCCTTTTAAAGGGTTTGTGTTGTAGTTTAAGGCCTTGATCATGGCCCATTATCCCAACAATATTCATTTAGGATGTAATTTTGTGTATTTATCCCACGTCCCTAATGCACATGACCCATCCCTAATGCACAAAACATCATAATGGTACCCATATCTCACTCAAATGATAATGAAACCCTATACAGGACATGTTATGTGGGTTATGTCATCATTTATGGCCCTTCATCCTTAAAGGCTTCATCAGGGACCCGAGGACCTTATTTTTCTCCATTGACTATGACTAATGTCTTAAGACACCCATCCTTAGCACAAACGAATTCATAATGGTACCCATATTCTACTTGGAGTCCAAAGATTGCCTCTAAAGGGCCTATGTTGTGGTTTGAGCTCATTTTCATAGCTAGAGCATTAGAGATCCATTTATGGTGTAAAGCCCTTGTTTTCCTTCCTTAATTATGGTCAAGGCATTGAGACCCATCATTATTGTGCAAACATTCTTGATCATGTCCATATTCCACTTGTATGTCAAAGGTCCACTTTCAAGGGTATATGGTGTGGTTCTTAACCTTGATCATGGCCTACTAGTTCAAGAATCTTAATGTAGGGCCTAATTCCCTCAATTTATCCCCCAAAAATGCTCCACGACCCACCCCTAGTGTACAAAACCTCATATTGGCATACATATCCCACTTTAAAGATAATTATCTCTTATGTAGGGTAGGTTTTGTGGGTTTTGGCCTTTTTCATGGCCCTTGGTCCCTATAAGCTTCATTTAGGGCCTAAGGGACTTATTTTCCTTGATGCCCATTGGCAAGGCTTTGAAACCCATCCATACTATCCAAGGCATCATAGGAGCAACTATATTCTACCTGTACGAATAATACCCCCTTTAGAGGGCCCGTGTGGTGGTTTGAATCCTTGTTAATGACCTATGAGCCCTAAAAGCTTCATTTAGAGTCTAATTCCCTTGTTTTCCTCCCCTTACAATGGTCAAGTCCATGAAATCCATCTTTCATGTGCAAAAACTTCTAAGAGAACCCATATTACAATTGGAGACCAAATATCCTTGTTAGAGGGGCGATGTAGTGGTTTGAGGTATAAATCATGGATTAAATATTCATTTTCTATTCTTTTGAAAATAAGCAATTTTTATGCAGAAACATAAAAGAATCATAAAATAAACATGTAGATCTCTTCAAGATCTTTCGGACGAGATAAAGAACTCCAAGAATGGATGTTGGGGTAGAAAGTTGTGCCAAAATTACTAAAAAATATTTTTTTTATGTTAAAAATAAAGCATGTGCATATTCTTGCGTTGTTTTTTCATATGCAGAGACATTTCTTAATTCCCCATTGCCATTTTTTCAACCATCAACTCCATGGAATCACCCATATATATATATATATATATATGAACGAAATCTCAAAAGCTTCAGAATAAAACTAGGCAGAATATATAATCTTTGCAATACTAAAAAAGTGGAAAATAAAAAATCCTCTCTTGAAATACCCTACTTATATTACATTATGTCTCAATTTCACAATGTTTATAACACTAATTTTTATAACTTATTAACTTATAAACCCCCCAAAAAAAAATTATATTCAATTTTTTAAATCGAACTAAAATCATAAAAACAAATCTATTATTTTTTTTCAATAAAATCTAATAAACTAAAATCAATTTAAAGAAACAATAAAAACCATCATCATCATCATTATATTATAAATAATCTTAATCTTATTATTCCATAATATAATTTCTTATATTCATTATAATCAAAATAATTGAAAAACACAAAACTAATTAAACTTACGCTATTCCAACCATTTCCTTTGTTTTAAATTATATAATAATGCTACTATAAACATGAAAGAAAAGAGAATAATAATTTATCACATGCATAGTGATGACAAACTGATTGTAATATTTCCTCACATGTAGTTTTCTAGTGTATCTGCACGATAAAGAAATATAGTATTCCCGAGATCTTTACTTTAAAAGATAAGTGTCACGGGACGGAAGGAAATACAGCGTAGAGATGTGAGATTTTTGTCTTTGCTTCAGAATTTTAAGATTTCGTGAATTATTTTCACTTTTAATATTTGATAGGGAACCAATGAAAAAAACATCCATTAGTCACGGAAAGCATCATCATAATATCCTTTACGCAATGTATCAATGTATCCCATCACATTTTTATATTTCCATCTTAACCGAAAGGAATTTATTAAATATATATTCATGAAAGCTTGATGTACAAATCCCTCAACTAAAACCTAAAACTATATCCTTTACGCAATGTATCACATCACATTTTATATTTCCACCTTAGCGAAAGGAATTTATTAAATATAAATTTATGAAAGTTCTTTGCTAAAGTTCGATATACAAATACAATCCACTAAAAACATATTTGACATTTACATATGCAACAAAATGTTATTGTTATTCTTATTATCCAAACCCAATGTAGAAGTTAGTTTGTGGAAAATTTTCTAAGTGAACGTCATAACATCCTTGGTAAGTTAGTTAGGTATATGCGGAGTTTGTAATAATTGTAAGTCTTGTTATTAGAATGGTATATTGAATTTAATAGTTATTTTATTAATAAATTTGGGTTTTTTTTGGAGAAAAACTTTATATATACATTTGGGAGATGTTTTTCTACATTTGTGTATGAAATCTCTAATAAACTCGTAAACATAGACTAAGGAATAATACTAAATACCTACTTGCATAGAACTAGTCATATGTCTAAAAAGATTAGTAATAATCCATTGAGCCAACTCTTTAGATTTCAAAAACAAGCTTGTGACTTGCAGGGAAGAGTAAAGAGTTTCACAACCTTAGTCAAGGTTTAAATTTGAAAGTTTTCACCGGATACTTTGATTATGTTTCATTCTCATGAATTGTTTTGGTACCTTGAAGTAGCCACGGGGATCCTGAAAACTAGGGGTTGATATTATGACAATGGGAGGTCATGATTGACATGCAAATATTATATGACCAATTCCACTTGAATATGTTCTCTTTAAGACTTACTATTAATTATTGTTGCTCTAAATACTAAACAAAAATGCACTTACAATGTAAAAGTGGTGACACTTACACAACCAAAAATTAGATATTTTTTATTAATTAAACTAATAATAAGAAATACATCTCCATAAAATAACAACTTCAAATTAATTATTATATTGATAAAAAATAATAAAGTAAAAAAACAATTATTTATAACAATAAAATAAAACCAAACCTAACCTTAAATTTAAATTAAATATGTAAACCTATATATAAGTAAATGATGTACAATGTTAATTGTTATATATATATATATATATATATATATATATATATATATATATATATATATATATATATATATACTATATATTAAAAAAAAAAAAGACCAACACTATCCATAAAAGATGTACCTTCAAACCAACTAAGAAAAGAAAGACCAACACTATCCATAAAAAGATGTACCTTCAAACCAACAATAGAGAATTGACGAGCCAAGTTGCAATATAATAATATGTTTTTCAACCAGCCAAGTTGCAATATTATAATATGTTTTTCAACGACATATTTATTTATTATGAGTTATGTGTTCTATTAGTAATGCCAATGTTTATGTTTGTAGGTAAACGTCCTAACAATTTTAAGAGAATGTTCTAGACATGATCGCCCAATCAAAATACCCTTATCAGTGTATGGATGGATATCTCTGGGGCACATGTTGGGAAAATGGAGCACCTAATCAAAATACTCTTATTACTTAAAATACTTTTATTACATTACATAATCTTTCAAATTTACATAATTATTACCTTTTTATTACATTACATAATCTTTCAAATTTACATAATTATTACCTCTAAATATTTAATGCAAACATTTCCATTTAAAAAGGAAGTAAAACAAAGTAAAATGATTTCATATTAGTATAATATGAATGCTTTTTATGGGGCATAACCCTTTAACATAGGATACCCACCAACTAGACATTAGAGGGCCATACGATATTTGTATAGTAAATCCATGACCTTCCCTACAATGAGTCACATGATGATTGTCCACTAGCCATCCCTGGCCCCATATGATAATTGTGCAGTAAATCCATGAGCCCCCATTGAATGACATGATTGTCCACTACAACAATGCTAGCGCTAAGGACACCAATGCCCAACAACTTTTGTCCACTACATTTGAAGTCACACCATGCATGCATATCAGAAAAGGTAACTTGCTTCATGGTTTATCTTCATTTTCAATAGATGAGAGGATTTGATTAAACGTGTAGTAAACTATCTAATTTTATTCAATTATAGTGTCAATTAATTTGAATTTTGATTAATTTTGGTCATTGTTTTATCAAAGTTTTGAATATTTAAATAAATTTGAAAATAGATTAAAATTTTCGATAACAAAGTTTTACCAAATTCCATTCAAATTTATTATAAAATAAATATTCATTTCTTCTAAAAATAAATATTCATTTCTTATAAAATAAATATTGTTTTTTATAATTTAAATTATTCTTATGTTTTACATAAATTTTAGGGAAATATATTATTATGAGAATTATAGTGATTAGAATAACCTAAAATTGTTTTTGTATGATTAAGAGTTTTGATATATTTTAAGTTTGTGGTTTTTTTTTTTAATGATTGTGATGAGTTAGTCTTATACTAGCCATTCATATTCGATCACTTATATTCCACTTGCGATAACATTCAATTGTATAGTAAACTATTTTTCATAAAGAAAATAAATAACTTGAAGTGCGATAACATTCAATACTACATAATAAGCTATAAGAGAATAGATAACTTGATAACTTAAATTGCGACAACATTCAATACTACATAGTAAGCTATTCTTCCTTCTTCATAAAGAAAATAGATAACTTGATAACTTGAGGTGAGTGAATTAAATATATCCCAATGAAAAGGCTATGTGAGAGCAGTATATAGAAAAGGATCTCATAAATCAAACGGGCTTTTGTCCATATACCATTTGGATCTGAGAAACACGACAGAAAGAATCAATGATAAAGTCATTTATATGCGCTTCTGGAGATCGGATTTGGAAAGTTGGAGTCAGGTTGGATTCCCATCAACAACGGACGGACGCCATTGTCAATACAATTCTACTGTAAATTTGGGTTATGTTGACTTATGTTGCAGTAGCGGCAGTGTTTTTGTCAGTTCTCTCAACAACTGGGAGACTAATCTCAACCAAGTTTTGGTGAATTATAGCATTTGTCAAGACAGACTGAAATCAGGTTTCAGCTGTACTGTAAAGTGTTCATGAAAGCACTGTCTCCTCCAAAAGAGAATGTGGACCACACAGAGGAGAAGAATTATAGACATGATTCATTTTTACATTAATTTTGTTTAGATTACTTTCTTCCAAGAGAGGGTGAGTAATAAGCACTTTGCAGTAACGTACGCTGTTAGGTATACTGTTCAGATGCTGCATATATATTAAGATCCAAAAGAGTATATATATACAGCAACGGTGTCAACCACTGTTAAGCGTATAAGGTTTTGCCCTTTTATAACTTGAATTTAGATATGTAGTATTTACATTCAACCATTTTAAATTTTCAAAATTTTCCTGTAGAAACATTGCATCGAAGTGTTTTTTTATTTTACCTCTAGAAGTGTTCTTTATCTCTATATTGCATTGCCCTCCATATACCTCCTCCTGCTATTAATATCAGACAGATTCCAAAGTCCATTATTCATTTTCTGAAGGATCATTTTTCAACATGGTGACCAAGCTGATCACCTCATTCTTCTTGCTCTTGCTCCTGCTGCTGCTTCACCAGCCCTCTGGAACATTGTGTAAAGAGGATGATGGAATAGCTATCACACTTCACAAAAATGAAGAGTCTCTGCATGCAGGACTCGTGCAGGAGGAGATCCGGGGTTCGAATCACACCAAAGAATACGAGAGACTCGCCAGGATGGTGGAAGCCACCAAGGATCGAGCCCGGGTGCTGAAGCGCGGGGTGCATCGTGGCCACGGCAAGATGAGCAAGGGAAAGGGAAGCGCCGGGGAGTCTCTTTACGCTCGCAGCTTCGGAGGTTATTCAGTCAAATTCTCGCTGGGCACTCCTGCACAGGATCTGTTGCTCATTATGGACACGGGCAGTGATCTGGTGTGGGTGCCGTGCACGAGAAATTACAGTTGCATCAATTGCCCTGAAGACAGCGCCTCCAATGGAGTTTTCCTTCCGAGGATGTCGTCTTCTCTTCACCTTGTAACTTGTGCTGATTCAAACTGCAAAACCCTTTATGGGAACAACACAGAGCTCCTGTGTCAGAGTTGCGCAGGAAGCCTCAAAAATTGCTCCGAGACTTGCCCGCCCTATGGGATTCAGTATGGCAGGGGAAGCACTGCTGGGCTTCTACTGACGGAGACTTTGAATTTACCGTTGGAAAACGGAGAAGGGGCACGAGCAATAACCCACTTCGCGGTGGGATGTTCAATAGTTTCATCCCAGCAACCTTCTGGTATTGCAGGATTTGGCAGAGGAGCTCTGTCTATGCCTTCCCAGCTTGGTGAACACATTGGCAAAGATAGATTTGCGTATTGCCTCCAGAGCCACCGATTTGACGAAGAAAACAAGAAAAGCCTCATGGTTCTCGGTGACAAGGCGCTCCCCAATAATATCCCTCTGAATTACACGCCTTTTCTAACCAATTCCAGAGCACCTCCTTCTTCTCAATATGGCGTATACTATTACATTGGTCTCAGAGGGGTCAGTATTGGGGGGAAACGCTTGAAGCAGCTGCCTTCTAAGTTGTTGAGATTCGACACCAAAGGCAATGGAGGAACCATAATAGATTCTGGCACTACTTTCACCGTCTTTAGCGATGAAATCTTCAAGCATATTGCAGCTGGGTTTGCTTCTCAGATTGGATACAGAAGAGCTGGTGAGGTTGAAGATAAGACTGGTATGGGACTGTGTTACGATGTGACTGGTCTCGAGAATATTGTGTTGCCTGAGTTTGCATTCCATTTCAAGGGTGGCTCTGACATGGTACTCCCTGTTGCCAACTATTTCAGTTATTTTAGCAGTTTTGATTCAATCTGCTTGACAATGATCAGCAGCAGAGGCCTTTTGGAGGTTGATAGTGGGCCTGCTGTAATACTGGGGAACGATCAGCAGCAGGATTTTTATTTATTGTATGACAGAGAGAAGAATCGATTAGGCTTCACTCAGCAGACCTGCAAGACGTTCCGCTGACCAACGAACATGTCATTTTTCATATTTTATCATATTGTCGGATAATGCAAGTTTAATAAATATATTTCATCGGATAATGCAAGTTTAATAAATATATTTCATCGTTTTCGAAGAAAAATCTGAGTGAATACAATCGTTTATCTTGGATTAGAGGTCTCTTTGTCAAACTAATATAGAGATTTGATTAGTTAACTATGTTTATGTTTGCAATGTCTTAGTTGTTTGTTTAATTGTTTTACTAAATGGTTTTTTTTTTCGCGAAATTTAAGGATACAAACTTGCACATTTAATTATTATTTTTTCATGAAATTATTATTTTTTAGGTTTAAAATCTATTTTCAAATGTAAAAATAGATTTAACATGAAAAAAAATTAGAGCATTTAAATTATATAAAAATAATCACTTAAATCTACTGATTTAACATTTTTTTACTTAAAATCTTTGAAACATTCTAATTATATAAAAATAATTACTTAAATTTACTGATTTAACACTTTCTAACCCAATTTCAACCAAATATCTCAAAAAAAAATATCACTAAAAAAAATCATTTATTCATTATAAAACTTTTAAACTAAGAACTTCAATAATTATTTAAATTCGAAGTTTTGGTTTTAATATAATATTGAATAAAAGCAGTTAGTGCCAACAACCTTTTCCTTGAAAGTACCAGGTTGGCATTGACCGAAGAACGCTGCCATTTACTCAATTTTCATAAAGCTTGAGAATTAGGTTTACAGGCCCTACTTTTCCCAAGACAGTAATGTTGAATATGACTGACCTAAAAGCATAGGATATTTGTCAAAGCAAATAGAGATTGATTGTCAATGAACAGAAACATTAAGCATAATCAATATCTCTGAATAAGTTCCAATGGTATACAGTTTTTTAAAAGTATGTATTATGTTTAACTTCCACTATACATAATGTAACGGGTTTAAGTATTTTATGAACGGTTATATAAAATATTTTATAAACATTCATTTAAAATGGTTAATGTGATAAGTGGTAAGTTTTTTTTATTTGATGAATAAAAATCAATTTCGAAAGATAAACGACCTTCACTTATATATATATATAAGGATTTTACATCTATAACACTTTTTAAAATTATGATTTATTATTGAATTCAGACAATATTTCTTATCATTTTCATTTATATTGAGCATTTTAAAATTACTTAAAATGAGTAATATATGCTTGATAATAAAGAAGGCACTTTCTTTTATATCAGGATTTTAAAATTACTTGAAAAATGAGTAATATATGTTGAAAATGAGTAATATATGTTTGATAATATAAGGTGAGAGATATTTTTATATAATTATGGATATAAGTATTGAGGAAAGTATAAGGTGAGAGATATTTTTATATAATTATGGATATAAGTATTGAGGAAAGTATATTTTAATTTAAGGACATGGATATATATAATCTTTGAAGGTAAAGGGAAAAGGATGCTTGAGCTAATTTGAGCATGGCATGAATAAGCAAAGTCATGATGGTTTTCAAAGTTGGAAGAAGGTGGAAGCATGATGAGAATTAAAAGGTGAAACACATATATTGGGGCTATAAAAAAGGCATATGAAAAGTGTCATGAGAGAGTTTTTTAATTGGAAAGGTGTATTGGGAGAGGAGTTCAATAATAAAAATTTAGGAGATTGAAAAAGAATTATAGGTATTCTTGTATATAGTGTCAACAAACATTTTATTCCATAGGTTTAATTAGTGAACTTCCATGTTAATATTATAATTGTCTATGTATTCTAATTGCAATTAACTACAAATGCAATATTAGATCAAGGGTGTACCACTACATACATACATTACTAACTTCCTAGGATCTAATGAATTCCATACTTTAGTAATAAACCATTGAAGAAACATATGTGAATAATGGTGATCACAAGTCCTCATAATTCTTGAGAAGTTCCTATCCCCTTCCTATTTTGTTAACAATAAACTGACATGCCCATCTTGAATCTCAATCTTGCATGTGTCAACAAGGGGGAAACATAATTTTTTGCACATGGTTGGATTTGCATGGTTCATAATCTTTGTCATTGTGAAAAACTCCACTCATGGATAGAGGTAGCATGGAGATCCATCATGTAGGATACAATAGTTATAAACTGAAACCACATAAGGTTTCTTCACTTTAGAAATTGTCACAGAGAATGATGGAGACAAAGTTCTAAACTAGGGCACTGATCTCTTCATGAACTTGACAATGCCTTGACTTGAATCCACACACAAGTAGAGATCTCAATATCAGTTTGCTTACCTAGTTTGTTCTCGAAATATTATAGTAGTCATTTACTATGATATCCATTGGTAATAATTTGGGTAAGGTTCATTTCCATGGCTCTAGAAACTAGTGCTAATGTTCCCAATACATATACTCAAATATGTGTTTGTCTTGATTTACACCAAGGCTATCCTAACCAAATTATGATGGAGGGTGAAGATAGAATATGGACAATACCTCTAGATGTAGAATAAGTTTTGACCATGTACATGTGGTGGTCTTATGTCAAAAGGAAAAATATTCACAAGCTACGAAAGGGAAAAATAGGAATTACTAATGGAAATAAAGTAATCGTACACCAAATAGTAAAACAATTGGTATTCATATCCCCTCTTTAAAGATAAAATATCAAATGTTGTAGTTATCATAGTAATTGGATATCAAAAGACTAAATACATCGACAATTACCTATATCCCTTTAACGAGTTTAAGTATTTGATAAACATTTATATAAAATATTTTATAAACATTCATTTAAAATGGTTAATGTGATATGGGTTAAGTTTATGTATTGATGAATAAAATTCAACTTCGAAAGATAAACAACCTTCACTTATGTATAAAAAGGACTTTAAATCTATAACACTTTTTAAATTATTATTTATTATTTAATTGATACAATATTTCTTATCACTTTCATTTATAATTTATATTGAGGATTTTAAAATTATTTAAAAATGAGTAATATATGCTTGATAATAAAGAAGGCTTTTCGTTTATATCAGGATTTTAAAATTACTTAAAATGAGTAATGTAGGCTTGATAATAAAGAAGGTGAGAGATATTTTTATATAATTATAAAGAAGGTATTTCGTTTATATCAGGATTTTAAAATTATTTGAAAAATGAGTAATGTAGACTTGATAATAAGAAAGGTAAGAGATATTTTTATATAATTATGGATATAGGTATTGAGAAAAGTATATTTTAATTTAAGGATATGGATATATATAATCTTTGAAGGTAAAGGAAAAATGAAGCTTGAGTCAATTTGAGCATGGCATGAATAAGCAAAATCATGATGGTTTTTAAAGTTGGAAGAAGGTGGAAGCATGATGAGAATTAAAAGGTGAAACACACAATTCATTGGGGTTATAAAAAAAGGCATATGAAAAGTGTTATGAGAGGGTTTTTTAATTGGAAAGGTGTATTGGGAGAGGAGTTCAATAAAAGTTTTTTAGAAGATTGAAAAAGAATTAGGGGTATTCTTGTATATAGCATTAACAAACATTTTATTCCATAGGTTTACTTAGTGAACCCCATGTTAATATTATAATTGTCCATGCATTCTAATTGCAATTAACTACAAATGCAATATTAGATCAAGGGTGTACCACTACATACATACACTACTAACTTCCTAGGATTTAATGAACTYCGTACTTCAGTAACAAACCATTGAAGAAAAATATGAGAATAATGGTGATCGCAAGTCCTCATAATTCTTGAGAAGTTCCTATCCCCTTCCTATTTTGTTAACAATAAACTGACATGCCCATCTTGAATCTCAATCTTGCATGTGTCAACAAGGGGGAAACATAATTTTTTGCACATGGTTGGATTTGCATGTTTCATGATCTTTGTCATTGTGAAAAACTCCACTCATGGATAGAGGTAGCATGGAGATCCATCGTGTAGGATACAATAGTTATAAACTAAAACCGCAAAAGGTTTCTTCACTTTAGAAATTGTCACAGAGAATGATGGAGACAAAGTTCTAAACTACGGCATTGGTCTCTTCATGAACTTGACAATGCCTTGACTTGAATCCACACACAAGTAGATATCTCAATATCGGTTTGCTTACCTAGTTTGTTCTCGAAATATTATAGCAGTCATTTACTATGATATCCATTGGTAATAATTTGGGTAAGGTTCATTTCCATGGCTCTAGAAACTAGTGCTAATGTTCCCAATACATATACTCAAATATGTGTTTGTCTTGATTTACACCAAGGCTATCCTAACCAAATTATGATGGAGGGTGAAGATAGAATATGGACACAACCTCTAGATGTAGAATATGTTTTGAGCATGTACATGTGGTGGTCTTATGTTTTGAGCATGAATAGGAATTGCTAATGGAAAAAGAGTAATCATACACCAAATAGTAAAACATTTGGTATTCATATCCCTTTTTGAAGATTAAATGCCAAATGTTGTAGTTATCATAGTGATTGGATATCAAAAGACTAAATACAACGGCAATTACTTTAATTTTGATGATTGATACCAAAATAACGAATACTAAAGTTGTTCATTTTTTGTGGCCACTTTAATTTTTCGCATTGTTAATCTTTATCATAGTAAAATCGAACTTCCTTGTAACTCATTTTTTATTATATCTTCCTTCTAACTCAAGTCGATAATGTTTATTTAACACATACTACCTCCCACATTGACATCTTGATCATAACATTGATGACATTCTCTTTCCCATTATGTACATGGAGGGATTATACTTCTATGGCTCCTTACACATTGATATTTTCATGGTTAAACCTTAAAATCAGTTCACCTTGCTTTTAACCCATGGTCATGAGTGAATATCATTGAAGTGTGAGGAATTTTCTTATATAAGAGGATATTCACATATATGCACTAGTTTTGCATGTAATAGTTATATACAATAAAATTGGCATTGCCTAAGTTCTACGTAAGTTTATAACAAGAATGAAATTTGGTGGCATCAAAAGTGTGTAATGTCACTACCCATACATTGCTCATTCCATAAAGATTTTCTCTATGCTCAAAGTTTTGGCCCTTGTGGAAGGGATGCATTAATGTTCAATGAAATCATTATCTATAATTTGTAAATCATTATCTATAATTTGTAAACTATTGTGGATATTCCACTAGAACAACTCATCACAACAAATCTTACGATATTCTACAATCTCTTATTATGGAGTATTTACTTTAGATTTCAGATTTAATATTACTAGTTTATTGCACAAGACACTGAAATAAACTAAAACTGGAAAAAAAAGGCTAAGCAAATAACATACCATCCATACAATGAACACAACCTATACCTTGGGAAAACCCAATATGGGAAAAACATAGCTAGAAGATGAGGCTTATAGCTTACTTTTATTCTCGGTTATGAAATGCAAATACAAATAAAGTACACACACTATGGAGTTTACATGGACAATGTGGCTTGGATGGCTACCATATGATCTTATACTTATTTTATTCTTCTTCAATACCTCACTCTTAATGCTTTGTTCTACTATGGAACAATACTCCATATAACAAGAACGAAACCCCGTCCTTTCTTAGCAAGCCAATATTTAACATGGCCTGATAGTCGTCGAGGGTTAGGGCTAGGGTTTTGCATGTCTCAACTCTCGATTACGATTATCTTCATTTTCAAATAGATGTGAATACAATCGTTTATCTTGGATTAGAGGACTCTCTGTCAAACTAATATAGATATTTGATTAGTTAACTATGTTTGCAATGTCTTCGGTGTTTGTTTAACTGTTTTACGAAATGTTTTTTTTCGTCCAAATTTGAGGGTACAAATTTGCACTAAAATATTATTTTTTTATGAAATCATTATTTTTTAGGTTTAAAATCTATTTTGGAATGTATAAATGGATTCAGCATGTTGAAAAATCTTTGGAGCATTGAAATTATATAAAAATAATCACTCAAATCTGTTGATTTAACACTTTCTTACCTAATTTCAAGCGAATGTCCCAAAACAATATCACTAGAAAAGAATCATTTAATAACACGTTTAGACTAAGACCTTCAAAAATTATTTAAATTCGAAGTTTTAATACAATATTGAATAAAAACAATTAGTGCCAACCACCTTTTCCTTGAAAGTTCTAGGTTGGCATTGACCAAAAAAATGTTGCCATTTACTCAATTTTAATAAAGCTTGAGAATTAGGCTTATAGACCCTACTTTTCCCAACACAGTAATGCTGAATATCACTGACCTAAAAGCATAGAATCTTTGTCAAAGCAAATAGAGATTGATTGTGAATGAACAGAAACATTATGCATAATCAATATCTCTGAATAAGTTCCAATGGTACAATAGTTTTTTAAAAGTATGTATTATGTTTAACTTCCACTATACATAATGTAACTGGTTTAAGTATTTTATAAACGTTTATATAAAATATTTTATAAACATTCATTTAAAATGGTTAATGTGATATGTGTTAAGTTTTTTTTTTTTTATGAATAAAAATCAACTTCGAAAGATAAACCACCTTCACTTATATATAAAAAAGTACTTTACATCTAACCCTTTTTAAATTATGATTTATTATTCAATTCAAACCATATTTCTTATCACTTTCATTTATATTGAGGATTTTAAAACTACTTAAAAATGAATAATATATGATTGATAATAAAGAAGGCACTTTCGTTTATATCAAGATTTTAAAATTACTTGAAAATGAGTAATATATGTTTGATAATAAGGAAGGTGAGAGATATTTTTATATAATTATGAATATAAGTAGTGAGGAAAGTATATTTTAATTTAAGGACATGGATATATATAATCTTTGAAGGTAAAGGAAAAAGGAAGTTTAAGTTAATTTGACCATGGTATGAATAAGCAAAATCATGATGGTTTTCAAAGTCGGAAGAAAGTGGAAGCATGATGAGAATTAAAAGGTGAAACACATAATATATTGGGGTTATAAAAAAGGTATATGAAAAGTTTCATGAGAGGGTTTTTTAATTGGAAAGGTGTATTGGGAGATGAGTACAATAAAAAAAAATTAGGAGATTGAAAAATAATTAGGGGTATTCTTGTATATAGTTTCAATAAACATTTTATTCCATAAGTTTACTTATTGAACCCCCATGTTAATATTATAATTTTCCATGTATTCTAATTGCAATTAATTACAAATACAATATTAGATCAAGGGTGTACCACTACATAAATACACTACTAACTTCCTAGGATCTAATGAACTCCATACTTCAGTAATAAACCATCGAAGAAAAATATGTGAATAATGGTGATTGCAAGTCCTCATAATTCTTGAAAAGTTCCTATCCTCTTCCTATTTTGTTAACAATAAACTAACATGCCCATCTTGAATCTCAATCTTGCATGTGTCAACAAGGGGGAAACATAATTTTTTGCACATAGTTGGATTTGCATGTTTCATGATCTTTGTCATTGTGAAAAACTCCACTCATGGATAGAGGTAGCATGGAGATCCATCATGTAGGATACAATAGTTATAAATTGAAACCACAAAAGGTTTCTTCACTTTAGAAATTGTCACGGAGAATGATGGAGACAAAGTTCTAAACTAGGGCACTGGTCTCTTCATGAACTTGAAAATGCCTTGACTTGAATCCACACACAAGTAGAGATCTCACTATCGGTTCACTTGCCTAGTTTACCCTCATAATATTATAGTAGCCATACTATGATATTCATTGGTAATGATTTGGGTAAGGTCCATTTCTGTGGCTCTAGAAACTAGTGCTAATGTTTTGATCTAGATTATTTTCGGCATGAAATGAGAGTGGAGATATAATAAAGAAATGCACAGAGATATCGAAGATATTTAATAATATAACAAAAATGTATCAGAGATGCAACCATAAACACAGATATAAAGTAATACATGATTTCTATTAATGAAAGAAATGTACAGAGACTGTAAAAATACAGAGTGAAAGAATCGCTAGAATGGTGGCAACTTATCTCTAAGAAGATATGTGACGGCTACTCGCATTCGCAAGAAGATGATTACAACGAGGCTCTGAAGGCCTATTTACAATAAACAGGAATGCCAAAAACCCTAAACATCCAAAAACCTAACCCTAGGAGATGAAGTGCCAAAAGTCATGTGGGCCCCGTTTGGGTAAGTTAGTACATCAACTTCCTAGGGTCGTAACTTTTGCATACGATCTCTATTTTAGGCGTATGATAGCCCATTGGAAAGGTATCATCGAGGAGATTCATTTTGGGGGCTCAATCATGCCTTCGTCTATTATTGAGAAGCTCGATCTTGAAAAACCTTCATTTAGGCCCTCAAAATAGCCCCGAAAGTTAAAACTGCTAAAAATAGTAAATTGCCAAAATTGCCAGAAAATTGTTTTGAGCACATTGAAAAAGGTGGGTGGCCACCAATATCCACCTGGATCATGTTCCCAATACATATACTAAAATATGTGTTTGTCTTGATTTACACCATGGCTATCCTAACCAAATTATGATGGAGGGTGAAGATAGAATATGGACACAACCTCTAGATGTAGAATATGTTTTGACCATGTACATGTGGTGGTATTATGTTAGAAGGAAAAATATTCACAAGCTACGAAAGGGAAAAATAGGAATTGTTAATGGAAAAAGAGTAATCATACACCAAACAGTAAAACATTTTGTATTCATATCCTTTTTTTAAGATAAAATATCAAATGTTGTAGTTATCATAGTGATTGGATATCAAAAGACTAAATACATTGACAATTACTTTAATTTTGATGATTGATACCAAAATAATGAATACTAAAATTGTTCATTTTTTGTGGCTAGTTTAATATTTCAGCATTGTTAATCTCGATCATAGTAAAATCAAACTTCCTTGTAACTCAATTTTGATTCTATCTTCCTTCTAGCTCAAGTCGATAATGTTTATTTGGCACATACTACCTCCCACATTGACATCTTGATTGTAACATTGATGACGTTCTCTTTCCCATTGTGTACATGGAGGGATTATACTTCTATGGCTCCTTACACATTGATATTTTCATGGTTAGACCTTAAAATTAGTTCACTTGGCTTTTAACCCATGGTCCTGAGTGAATATCATTGAAGTGTGAGGAAGTTTCTTATATAAGAGGATATTCACATATATACACTAGTTTTACATGTAACTAGTTATATACAATAAAATTGACATTGCCTAAGTTCTACGTAAGTTTATAAAAATAATAAAATTTGGTGGCATAAAAAGTTTGTAATGGCGCTACCCATACATTTCTCATTGCACAAAGATTTTTTCTATACTCAAAGTTTTGGCCCATGTGGAAGGGATGTATTAATGTTCAATGAAATCCTTATCTATGATTTGTAAACTATTGTGTATATTCCACTCGAACAACTCATCACAACAAATCTTACAATATTCTACAATCTCTTATTATGGAGTATTTTACTTTAAATTTCAGATTTAATATTACAAGTTTAGTGCACAAGATACTGAAATAAATAAAAAATAAATAAAATAAAATAAAGTTAAGCAAATAACATACCATCCACACAATGAACACAACCTATACCTTAGGAAAACCCAATATGGGAAAAACATAGCTAGAAGATGAGGCTTAGAGCTTACTTTTTCTTCTCGATTATGAAATGAAAATACAAAGAAAGTATACACACTATGGAGTTTACATGGGCAATGTGGCTTGGATGGCTACTATATGATCTTCTACTTCCTTTGTTCTTCTTCAATACCTCACTCTCAATGCTTTGTTCTACTATGGAACAATACTCCATATGATAAGAACAAAACCCCTTCCTTTCTTAGCAAGCCAATATTTAACATGGCTTGATAGTCGTTGAGGGTCATGGCTAGGGTTTTTGCATCTCTCAACTCCCGATTAGTATTAGGATTTTGGACCCTCTAAAATATTATTGAGAATCAACATGTGACTAGATCTACATGTGTGAGTAATGAGAGAAGGTGTGGCATCCACTCGATATCGTTGTCATCAATATGATAGGTCAACTTGTGGTAGGCATAGCTTTCACATACAAACTCCAATTGAGGTGATTTTTGCATTGTTGGAAAGCTCTCAATGTGTAGAATAATGTTGAGAATCTAAGAACCTTATTTACAAATTTTTGACCCCAAATCATTTATTTAAGGCCTCAAATTGGATTTGAAATTTTATGGATCCTAAATCACTAGAGTGGGACTTACCCCTAAAAATGGGCCCCACAAGCCAATAGATCCAATTTTTCCACCCAAAAAGTACCAAAATAAATGACAAATTATACAATAATCCATTTCGGATCAATCTACATGGATCATGGATATTCTAAGAGAATTAAACACCCCACCTTATAATTTGTTTTTCTCTGTATCTGGCGAAATCAACAACTAGGTGGTCTCGTACTCACGTGACACGAGGTCGATTCCGACCGCTACCATTATAACCTCCAGGTTCCATACATATGCCCCTTCCACAAGCACGTGTAATTTGGGGGGATTTGAACTCAGAACCTCATCGAACATAACACTTCATATCACGACATTTGTCAATTGAGCTGCCTCCGAGGGCTAACACCCCACCTTATAATTAAAAACTAAAATTAAAATTATTTAATTTAATTTAATTATAATTGTCAAATCATATGGATTTGTGGTTAATGTTTGTGTTTGGATATGGATTTTGCATTGTTATTTTGCATGGTAAATTTTTTTATAGATCCGACTCTCCCATTCCCATTTTGGTGAGAGATTGGCTGAGGTAACCATGATGGGGGTTTAAAATTTCACATTTTCTCTATATGGAGGAATGTTTTAGGCCTAATTTCTGTAAAACATGATTGTGGTCAATACCTATCCAACAACCAATGAATTAGGTCATTTTACTTGAATTATTGAAGGTTTTCAATTGTTCAAGAATATTTTTACCATATCCTACCTATTAATTCATAACTTTGGGGTTTTCAAGTGGTTTATTTGGGGTTTTAGCTGGAAAATTCATCTATTTGGGAGCAGGGGGTAGTTCAATTGACCAATGAGAAGATTCATAGTTTTTCTTCCTTATCTTATAAGAAGAAAGAAACCATAGTGTGAAGGGGAAGTGTTGGGGCTCATAAATGTCCTATTCTCATCCACCTTTCCCTTCATCCTTCTTCACATTTCATCGCCCATTAACCTTTCACGATATCATTTCCATAAATATACTTGGGTTTCACCTTATTGTTCTCCACTTTATTCGTTTTAGTATTTAAAAGGAATTTGTGATTAAATGTTAGAAAATCAACATGTTTTCATATATATCTCAATTATGTGTGAGCTTTGTAATGTGTAGGAATATGTGAAGGATTAATTCAAAGGACTTCTCAAATACTTCCTCCACCATTTCAATATTTGAGGAGATAATTCAAGCTCATTCCAAGGAGAAGATCATGGAGATTTGGTTGGAATATCTTATCTAAGATATATGAGGGATATGTGTGAGGATTTAAAGGGATTATATTCTGTAATAATGGAAAATAGGTTGAGAGAATAGTGGATCTGTAATAATGAGATGGTTATCTTATCTTCAAGGCTCTCATGTATAAAAGAGAGTGTTCTCTCTTCATGAGAATTCAATTAGATTATTCAAGTAGAATAGGAGTTAGATTATGTAATTGGAATCAGAGTAGTCATTAGGATTAGAAAGAGAAAGGGATTCTTAGCTTTGATTCATGATTTTGGTTTTCATGCTTTCATTATTATGTTATGAAGATTGATTTGGTTATTTTAATATAAGATTGCTTCATTAGAGTGAGCTCACATAGGTTATTGTGTTATTTAACTCTTCACTTGTTGTATCTGTTTTTCCTTCATGTAGTTCTCCATTTCTAGATTAATTTCATTTATGCAATTTCTCATTCCTAGATTAATTTCATATACGCAACTAGATTAATGATTCAATTCCAGTCGTGTGTTAGATTAATGATTATGTTTCAGTCGTGTGTGATCTAAAAATGAAGAAGACTTGAAAAACTTGAATAAATATTGCAAGTGAAATGTTATGTGTTTAAAGCAACCGGATCAAATTGCAACACATAAATTTAAGGATTACTTATGTAAAATACACATAGACAGCAACATAAAACATTGAACATCAGCACATAAACACAACAACTTGATAAAGGAGTTCACCCCTCTCTGGGCTACATCTCCTGGTCCATCTTCCAATGGATCATTATTATTAAATTTCTCAGAGTGCTCAAAAACATGCCTTACAATGCTCAAAATGACAAACTGACTGCTTCAATGGCTCCGCAGCGTCCCAAAACCCCTGTCTGGGCTCTTTCGGCACCTGAAACGGTCGAAAAATGAGAAAGATATGCCTCCTTGAAGCTTCCTTCTCCAACCTACTGTCTCTGGTTCTACAAATTGTACTCCCCCTTGAGCAAACCTGGCTCACACGCTTATTTAAGCGTAAAAACTCAGTCTCGTGCATAACCGCGCACCGGTACAAACCGTAGGATGGTTAAGGGCGCGCCAGCCCCTAACCGCCTAGGCACTTGGGCGCATGGCGCATAGAACCATAGGCTGGGCGCAAAAGTAGTTTAACCGTTGTAACTCCTGGGTGGTTAACCACCGGTCAAACCATACACATTAACCAAAGGTTATAACATTCCCACGCGCAATTTTTAATACAATGGTTAACATATATAAATGTATATGCAATGTAATACATTGCAATACATTGCAATGTAATACATATAACGCGCGCCAATAGTTTGGGTGTTAACATATGTGGTCGTATGTTCAACGATGTGTCCACAGGTTGGGGCTTAGCCCCGACCCGCCCCCCTTTCCAACTATTACAACATTTCAATTCAAATATATGTGTGTTGGAATATGAAACAAGGAACACGGGTCGGCACCATGGTTAGCGCAAATTGTAAAGTCACATGTTGTGGGTCGAACCCCGTGGCCTCCATTAGTTTTACATAGCCATTATAAGCCAACCAACGAGGGACACGTGGCACCCAAGCATTGGGCCACGTGTCCTCATACCATTCGTTGCCAATGAGACACGTGTCAACATCCAATTGGACAACCATCAACCAATAAAAATGCACCACGTCTTCCACCTGCCACGTCATCATGATGGTACGCCCCTGCCACGTGGCCGTATGGACTGTACGGATAGGTACAGTCAGCATTCCAAATTTTTCCTGTTTGGCTTGGCGGACAGATCGCGATATATCCTCCATACGGACTCTGTTTGCGAAAGTAAATATACCGCCGAAATCAGGGAGACGAGACGGACGCAATGACACTGTTTTTGTCGCATTCCGCGCACTTTGAAAATTGAGCAAAATTTGATCCCCTGATCACACCTCCCCATTGGGAAGCTTTTGGACCTCCAAAAGACTATCTCAGTCTATGTGAAGATGAGGG
>SNQJ01S0005749.1:212726-226328 GCA_010110895.2 Picea sitchensis
CCCCGCAAAAAAAAAAAGAGGAAAAAAATGTTGAGTGGCCAAAAGTGACCTACTCAGTTGTCTCCACCACTCCAAGCATGGCTCTCAGTTCTAAAAATTTCTTTTCAGTGAAGGACTTGGTGAAGATGTCTACAACTTGCTGATCTGTGGGGTAGTACTGCAGTGAAATGACTCTGTCACAGATCAGCTCGCGGATGTAATGCATGTGAATCTCGATGTGCTTGGTCCTCTGCCTTTGAACTGGATCAATCGATGTCTGAATGGACCCATAATTGTCACAAGATAAGATAGTCGGAAGTGGATACTGAATACCAAACTCAGAGAGAAGCTCCTGCAACCAAACAACCTATGTAGCTTCATTCACTGCACCTCTATACTCTGCCTCTATTCTATATAAATAAATCATGGATTGCTTCTTACTAGACCAACAAAATGGCCCTGAACCAAAGATGAAAACATAACTAGAGGTGGACTTGCGGTCTGTACCATCGCAAGCCCAATCAGAATCTGTGTACCCAATCAGTGAAAGTGGGCAATCTGCAGCATAAAAGATACCAAAACTGGGAGTACCTTTCACATATCTAAGGATTCTCTTTGTATCTTTCCAATGAATCTCATGAGGCTCCTGCATATATCTGGAACAAAATCCTACTGCAAAAGAGATATTAGGTCGGGTGTGAGTGAGACACAACAAACTCCCAACCAACTACCGATACAGTGTATTGTCCACCAAAGGTGTAGTAACCGCATCCTCAAATCTGACCCCTGAAAGAAAGGGAGATGCTGCTAGCTTGAATTCTGTCATCTGAAAGAGGACAAGTAGATCTGATGCATACTTAGACTATTCCATATTGATCCCTGAAGTAGAATGAGAAACTTCAAGACCAAGAAAGTAGTAGTCCCAAATCTCTCATGGAAAATCGATCGTGCAATGTTGATTTTGTTGAATCAATAGTCGAAGTAAGGTTCCTTGTCATCAGTAAGTCATCTACATAAAGTACTATCAACAAAAGGGAATCATCATTTTCCATAAAATAAACATTCAGATCAGATTTTCATCAAATGAATCCAATGGAAAGAAGGAAAGAATCCATCTTTACATACCAAGCTCTGGGAGCCTGTTTTAGGCCATACAAAGATTTCTTTAATCTGCAAATGAGGGAAGAGTTCTGAATGTATCCCTGTGGCTGCTCCATAAAGATCTCCTCCTTGATATATCCATTAATAAATGCACTCTTCACATCCATGTGATGAACTTCCCATATGCGAGACGCGGCAATGGCCAAAACTAGTCGAATGGAGTCCATTTTTGCAACAGGTGCAAATGTCTCTGTGTAGTCTATGCCATGTATCTGTGAGTATTCTTTTTCGACAAGTCGATCTTTGTACTTTATGATATCACCATCTGCAGCAATATTTTTTTGATATATCCATCGGCATCGAACAAACTTTCTTCCTTTCAGAAGTGGAACCAAATCCCATGTGTTGTTGTCCATAAGAGCAGAGTACTCTTCATCCATGGAAGCCTCCCAAAGTGGGTTTCCAGCAGCCTCAAAGTGTGACTGTGGATCTGAACCAAGTTTCATATAACAATTTATGGGAAGAAATGGTTTCGTGGAATCCAGGGCTTGAGGAGCCCCAAAAAACTGTGATCTAGTCCTTCTTGTATCCACAGGATCACCGACTAGTTCACTCGCATCTTGCAGGGTTTTCTCTGCCCAAGTTGGAAACTGAATTGGAGAATCCATGACCTGCTCCTCATCCTCTGTATCAAACTCAAAAGGCTTCTCTAATGTCTTCTCTAATGTTCTTGAAGAATTTTCTGACTCCTCCTCATCAGTGACAACAAGCAGCTCCTCAACAGGGTCTTCTGAAAAATCATGCAGTGATTCTTCTTCAAACTTCACACTTCGAGCTAAAATGAACTTTTCAGTGTGAGAGTCCATCAATCTATATCCTTTGAAACCTTCAAGATATCCAAAAAATATGCATTCAACACTTTGAGGCTCCAAATCCTTCCTCTTATCTGTCGGAATGTGAGCCCATGCTCCTGAACCAAAAATGCGAAAGTGTGACACTTTCGGTTTCTTACCGGTCCAACATTCAAAAGGAGTGGTGCCTTTGAGTGATTTGTGAGGAAATTGGTTCTGAATGTATGCTTCACAATTAATAGCTTCAGCCCATAGCTTGGGAGCTAATGATTTCGACTATAGCATACAATTGGCCATCTCTTTTAAGGACCGGTTTTTCCTCTCCGCAACATTGTTCTGCTGTGGTGTATATGGCACTGTGTGTTGTAGTTGTATACCTGCATCAATACAAATTTGTTGCACATATTTGTTGACATAATCCCCCCCATTATCAGTACGGAGTATCTTAATCTTACACCCAGACTCATTCTCAGCAAGTGCTTTAAATTCTATAAGACATTCAAATACTTCCAATTTTAATTTTAAAAAAAATACCCAAGTAAAGCGGGAGAAATCATCTATGAGGGTGAGTACATATCGAGCCTTACTGATTGAAGGATGTGGGAATGGTCCTGTGATGTCACTGTGAATCGGCCCAAGAGGTGAAGAAGATCTCTGTGCCTTCCCTTTGTCAAACTTTTTCTCTGGATGCTTGCCAAGAATGCATCCTTGACATACATTGCTTATGAATTTAATAGCCGGCAATCCTTCTACCATGTTTTCCTTGTTGAGTTGATGAAAGTACTTATAGTTTAGATGGCCAAATATTTCATGCCATAACCTACTGATATTACTATATTGTGACAGAAATACAGTGCTAATAGATTTAGGAACAAAGTGGGAGAATAAATACAAACGAGAACTGTGATCTGCAATTCCATGTGCAAGCTGTGAGCCTATGGAAATGTCGGTAATCACTGCGGAGTCTGGAGTGAACTCCACCTTCCTTCCAGAGCTAGAATGAGTGATCTGATATATCGAGCAAAGATTTGTGGATAGAGAGGGAACATGAAGCACATTTGTGAAGCAACCCCTTTCAAGATCAACAATTCCTTCTCCGCACACCTTTGCGGGTGTGGCATCTCCCGAGTAAATTGGGGATCTGGTGCTTTCTTCGATGGAGGAAAATTCATATTTTGATGCAGCCATATGGTTCGATGCACCTGAAACAAGGATCCAAGATAATGGAGTGGATTTGATAGCCATTAAATCATGACCATCTCGTGCTCTCCCTCCCGTTCTGTTATCAACTTTCTTCTTTGCATTTTCGGGCACCGTGAGATTGTACTGCTGTAATTGCTTAGCCATCTCATCGATAGTATTCCTCATGAAATTTTCTTTGGGATTAAAACCTTTGGAACAGTATCTTCAATGTGTTCTTTCCTTATTCTTCTTACCCTTAGGCTCAGAACAGTTCTATGAATATTGTGAGGATCTCTCCTTCTTCGATTCATGAAATTTATCCTTTCCTTTTTGCTTGTCTTTTCCACTGCTCTTTGGAGCATCAGTAGCTGCAAGTGTTTGGTTCTTGGAATGCTTGATGGCACCCATTTGGAGTAACTTAGCTTTCTCTTGAGTCAATGTTGCAATGAAATCATTCAATGGAGGAATTTTCCATGTTTCCTGAGTCAATTTAGATGCTTGAAAAGATGATACAAATACAGAATATTCAGGGCCTAATTTCGAGAGAATTGAAAGGATGAGATGATCTTCCTTTTTCTTGACTCCACATGCATTAAGTTCAACAAGGAGGGATTTGAACTTGGTGAAGAATTCTTACAGGTTCCTGAAATGAATTGGACTTAGGGATATGAGTTCATTCTCCAGTTGATGCACTCTCATTGCATTCTGCTTGCCAAATAGTCCTTCCAATGTGGTCCAGACCACATCGGGAGTAGTGGCTCCACTGACATGAAAGAGGAGATCTCTGGAAATTGATAGGAATATCAGCCCAATTTATTCATCTAATTTATTGAAATACTTGATCTTCTCCGCTGCAGCAATCGGTTCTTTCTCTGTTCCCATTGTTACCCTGTAAATCCCTTTGCTTCGGAGGAGCAGAGAGATCGATGTCTTCCATTCTAAGTAATTGAAAGGATTTAGAACGAGTTTTGTGGGATGAGAGAGATGATCCATTGCTACTTTTTTCACCTCCTGATGATCTATACCTACAAATAAAACCGTGTACAATCCACTAGATTCAATCTAGCTCTGATACCATGTAGAATTCCTATAGAAACCTCGATAGATCTAGAATTCTAGTTAAATTGAACACATACAATTAGTTGATATTCAAGAGATGAGAGAAAAATTTTTCTCCATAAATCAGAGAATTATATTAATCAAAAATGAATATACATGAGCAACTAGCCTCAAAAGGAAGAGAGGAGGTGAATATATAGAATTTCCAACATAGAAATTCTAGTCAAAAAAGCTAGAAAAAGATAAAATAGGTGTCATAGGCTAAGGGAGACCACATAGTCCGCCCTAGACCACTAAAGACACATGTCACACACTCATTAAGGCCCACAAGAGTCAAGTGGTGTGCATTAGCTTACTTAATCTCACTTAACTGACAAGAGAAGCAGTTCCAACTCACTTAACTGACCCAAAATAGTAGTTACTAATAATAGTAAAGGAATAAATCATTGATTAAGGAATAAATCTCTCACTCAAAGAGGAGGTGCGCATTCCCCAATAATGGATGAGTTTTTGCATGGGGGAGTTGGAAAAAATCAATAATAAATCAAGAATAAATCAAGAAAATCAAGAACTGGGAGTTGAGTCTTGATCTAAAATTAGCAGTTTTCCCTAAAATCTAGGGACGAGGCACCCTTCTTCTCTATATGGCCAAATTTGGTGAAATAAAGTGTGATGGAATGTATTAACCAAGATCTAGGAGTCTAAGCTAGGTATAAACTAATGTAAGTTAGGGTTATGCTCCAACATATTTATATAAAAAAATAAAAAAATAAAAACAATTTACTAGCCATATGTTGTTGATGTGATTGGGGTTGTACATTGGCCGACAGGGGGGAATCTATGTTCAAACTTACCCCAAAATCATGACTAGAAAAATATCTCATTGATCCATCATGAAATGGATCAACTTGAGCAACACCTGCATATGGTTGTTCTCTCTTGCATGATGCTCTTTCTCATGATGATCTACTGAATGATGCATTTGAAAAGAAATATATCCAGTACATTGAATTTTATCAATTTCAAAACTTATGAAAACATGATAAATATGCAAGTATGCACACAATTTAACATGTTCATATAAACATATATACCTTGATCTCCAACTTGACTAGATCTAGATATATTTGATCGTCTTCCATACTGAATAGATCTCCTTGTTTGACTAAAGTCCCTTGCATTACTAGTTTACTCTTCCTGACTAGGGTTCCCTGTCGAACAAAGGGTCCCTATCAAGTTATTGGTCTCTGTTGAACTAAGGTTCCCTCTGCTTGTTTCATTGGAAAACCCGAAGCATTTGTGAGGCATGATTGGAGACTCACGTCACAATGAATCCTCTCAATTCATATATATTATACATGTACCAAGCTGCAAATCTATGACAAGCAAAAATTATATTGTGTCACAAGAAAATTATGTAATCAATTGACAATATTTTAATACATCATGCAAAAAATTGTGTTTCTTCCACATCCTAAGATATAATGAAATATAAAAAAGAGAAGGTAAAAACCCATAGCATGATGGGATCATCCTAACAAAATTATCATGTCTCTAGGTTA
The DNA here is from genome assembly GCA_010110895.2 of Picea sitchensis. Taxonomy (NCBI): domain Eukaryota; kingdom Viridiplantae; phylum Streptophyta; class Pinopsida; order Pinales; family Pinaceae; genus Picea; species Picea sitchensis. Next base: position 218,461 of record SNQJ01S0005749.1, read on the forward strand.
AAAAGAGATTGTTTATGTTTCTAAGGATTTCTTGGAGTTGCCAAGACTTGGAGAGTTTGACAAATAGTTGAGAATTTTGACCAAGACTCGACTAATTTGGTGAAGAAACCATTCTATGCCACTGGTTGGTGGTCTCTATATGAATGAAGCGGGTGTTGTCAACCATGTATACAATTTAACATTCAATTCTAACATTCTTAGGTATTGAAAAACATCAAAAGACTAGAATTTATTTGAATTCCATTAAAGTGTGAAGTTTAAGTGCATGCATATCCATCGGGTTGTTGTCTAGAGGTTGAGAAGGAATGTTTCCATGTTAACGACCCAAGTTCAAACCTCAATGGGCATAGAGACTTAAAAATTAAGTTGTTAACCAAGTTTAATGATGTTCCATCATCTCAACAGTGGGCAGTCTAAAAAGGTATATTAATCCCATTTTTCTTAGTATATTAAGAAAAGTATAGAGCTTGAAACATTGAAGAGTTGTATAATAAAGTGAATGTTTTCATTTGAGCAGACCCATCAATCAAAGACACTGAGAAACATGTCCCTAAAGTACAAAAGCATTACTTGACAATGAAACTAACATATGAAGAGATAAAGGAAAAATTAATTGCTCGGTTGAATGCTTTGAATGTTGGTGTTGATGAAAAGAATGATGAGTAAATTATTAAAGTTATTGGATCAACTATTTGTTTTTCTCTTCCTTGTTGGTGAATTGCATAATTTTCCAAGTATGATTAATACCTAATTAGTTAAATTGGCTCACTGGTTTTGCAAGCTAAGTTGAAAATTCAAAAAAAATCATCATGTTTTGGTTAAGCACTAGATTATTTCCAAATTTTTCCCCAAAATCCAAGTACTGGCATTTTTTGTCAATTTGCCAAACTATGTCGAGTTTTTTCAACTTCTAGTTTTTAATCAATTGCCAATTTTTGCTTAATTTTTTTCCAATTCTCCAAGTTGACATTTCTTTTTCAGGGTTTCTCAATTAGTAACGAGTGAGTCATACTCATATTTTGAGTCATGTACGTAATTTAGGGTATTTAGGGGGGCTTAAGTGAAAGTAAAGTATGGAGTACTTTTTCAAATTGCATACAGACATTTTTGTTTTTATTTTATTTTCGAAAGGATAGAGGTTCAATAATTTTAGATATATTCTAACTGTGTAGGTTTCATAGTTAATCAAAATGTGTTTAAACTTTCTAAAAGTAAATTGTGTGTAAGTTTATGAAACATTTGACGTTTCGAGTGGACACTCCACCCATCATAAAAGACTATTACAACTTTTTTTATTCTTGATGATAGGTGAAGTGTCCACTCGAAATGTCAAATGTTTCATAAACTTGCACACAATTTACCTCAAAAAAGTCTAAGCACTTCACATATATATTTTTTTCATGCAAAAACAATTCAAAAACATATTGAGATGTCATCATAATCACAAATTCTCACACAAGTATTCTTGTGTAGTAATCATCTCAAGAAGTTAAAGACAACTAGTTTGGTCTACAAGGGTTGGGTCCTTTAAATATCACACACATCCCACTGGCATTAAAAAATATTACCGATGAAAAGAACAAGCTCTAATTCTTTGTGATTTTGCAGATTGGATGAATTTTATGGTGGTAGTAACACGAAGGAATGGTCACATCCTAGGCTATCTATTTAAATGGAGGATGTCAACATTGAGTATAGTTGAACCCAATTTATTTTTGGACTTGTTTTCATCTCTTTCTAGTAATGATATAAACTCTGACCTAATATGGACCTTAATATTGTTTATATCCCAAATGATTATGAGGACAAATATAGGGGAATGGCCTCGACCATAAGTTAATGGAAATTCCCACTAGGAGTTCCATTATCATAGAAATAATGACTAGTTAATGAAAAATTAAAAGGACAACACACCTTACCAAGCCCCTATACCCTTTAGAACCTATTAACACACAATTTTGTCCCCCAACCTATTTCATGATAAATTTTAAGGATGGGGTAAGATGGGGTAAGTTTGAGGAAGATTTCCAAGAATATAAAACTACATCTTTCAAATTTAATTGTGACACTCTACTTTCTTTCAAACAAATTTTGAAACAAAAACCATACAAAACATCGGATTACAGTTAAGAAATTTAGTTAAGAAAATTGTCAATAACCCTATCATGGAATATTGTGTATGCAATTACCTGAGAATGGAAAAATATGTAAAGACAAAAAAAAAAGAGACAGTGAAATCAATAAAAAAGGAAAATGACCATAGAGATATAACATAGAGAAAGTGAATAGAAGAGAAAGACAAGTGGATGGAGGCACATAGAGGACCAAAGATATGTGGATACCAATGCATGAGATAGTCTTGGGTAGACATCCTAGGCCCTTTATTGGTGCCTCGAAAGGGATAGATTTTAATAGATGAATCTTGGCTTATTTTCCTAATTAGATTCTCCAAGTAGACAAAGAAAATAACAATATGTCATTGTGCATGCATGCATAGTATCCATAGTAAACTACCTCCCTCCTCGCATAGCTTGGCTTTGGTAATGGTATAATGAATTAACAAAACCATGTCTCTTTACTTTATTTACCTATAAGGAATCTAGATAACCAGCTAATTGCAACGATGAAACATAATAAATCCAAAACCATTAATTATATAAGCATATGCATAGGCTATTTATTATATCAAGACTATCAAAATAAGTGTACATATTACATAAACAAAGCTTGTGCAATGTATGTAGGAGATTAGTAAATAAGAAACATGAGGAATATCTAAATTTTGTGGAGTGGATGGAGTTATATAAGTTGGCCACTCACAAGCCATGAGCCACCGCCAAGACAAACTCTAATATATTCACACAAAATGAAGATTGTAGGCTTGTGTTGCATGAAGGGAAGACATGGGCTCTAAACATAGTGACAACCAGGATTTGGTTGGGTTATGGTCTATTAACTTGACAAAACCATGTCTCTTTACATTATTTACCATGAACCGGGCTAGATATCCCACCACTTGCAAGGCTATAAGACAATAGATCCAAAACCATTAATTATATAAGCATAACCATAGCCTCTTTATTATATTAGGACTATCAAAATAAGTGTACATATAACATAAACAAATATCATGCAATGTATGTAGGATATCATTAAACATGCAACATAATGAATCTATGAATTTTGCAAAGGGGCTAAAGTTGTATAGGGTGGCCACTCATCAACCATGATCCACTACCAAGACAAACTCTAATATATTCACACATAGTTAATATTGCAAGCTTGTGTTGTTTGAATGAAAGACATGGGCTCTAAGTGAAATGACAACAAGGTGGGTGTGGTGGGCCTTAAGGCATCCATGATCATTCCTAAAATGATTAAGGTAGAGTGTCAAGGAAACAAGTAGTACAAAGTGGTAGATTGCGAGAGAAAATAATTAATGCTAAGAAGATAAAACTAAGTATTTCAAACTATGATTATAACACTCTAATTTCTTTCAAATGAATTACAAAACAAAAACAATACAAAAAATAAGAGTGTAGTTAAGAAATATAGATAGATCATGGTCACTAACCTTATCATGGGATAATGTGTAAGCAATTACTTAAGAATTGAAGAACCAAGTAAAGGCAAAGAAGAGAATTAGTTATCATAGAGAAGACAAAGGTTTTGCAGAAGGGTATGGTTATCACTCATATTTTTCCCCTAAAAAGCATAAAGGTAAGGCAGATCAATCTCAGGTAATAGAAAATGAAAGAGTAGGAGTTTCAATCCTAGCTTATCCATTAGAATTATCCAAAGAACCCATAGCAACATTTCTTGATCATGTTGCCCGTGATCTAGGTACTGATGTTCTATAATTTCAATGACCCTCCTTTCTATTACAAGGCATTCAAATTCTAAATAGAGTGTGCTAGCTAGCTGGAATAATAGAAATAGAGAGATGGGTTCATTACAGAGTATGCTACTTTGGAATTACAGAGTTTGAATGCACTTGAACCTATACAAAAATTTAGAGTGGATTTATTTGACAAAATTCCACATTTTTTCAAATAAAATAGTTGTGATTTCCATGACTTCCTTGTTTTATTCTATAAATCTGATCAAGATACAATCTAACGAAGACTCTAATTATAATCATTCTCACTCCAACTCCAATAATCATCTCATGTATAAAATGGTCCAAGATGTTGTGGGCCTGTAGTTGTATTTTTCATTCTTCATATTGATATCAATAATATATATTGAATACACATTAGACACCATCTTAGCACTATCATTTCTTTTAAAAATTGAATTCATATTGAGATCAACTTCATGATATCTACCAAATACTTAAAACATACCTAAAATTATCGCTCGAGTGTTGTTGGTTCCTTTGTTGGCTAGAAGGAGGGAGACCAAAAGCTTACTTCTTGGTTTGGTTGGTTATGTTGAAAAAATAAGCCATGAATGACTCGCCGAAAGGAATTTAGTGATGGGACTAGCCAGGCTTGATTTTCTGGGATTGAGCTTTATGGATGGAGAATAATAGGGGGAATAAGCACAAAAGGAGTGGGGGGAAGAAGAAGTTCTCAAATCAGAAGCACAAAGCCAAGGCCAAGGAAAACAATAGTATATATAGAGCATTGTCCTGAGCTTGGGTCTCAGTCAATTGGATAAGCATTGATAGACAGTGGCAGGAGCCAAACTAAGTTTCACCCAATGTAACCGATATATATAAACCCTCTTTTGATTGAAATAATATTTCGGATGAACTATTTTTCGGTCGAAAACTTATTTAGTTTTCGGTTGAAACTTGTGTTGTCAAACAAAAATCTATGTGAAACATATCTAATGCACGAATGTCGAGGTCCCCGTTAGATTTAACTCTAGGCCGAAAAAATATTTTGGCCAAAAGTGCATGTCATATATGTTCAGCCAAAAAATGGCCATTAGCAATTTTTGCGACCCAATTCTCACGAATGTATTACCCACATTCATGATTTTACCCCACCTCCTTGTTCTTAGAAAACCCACAAAATCCATGCAGACGCTCTTCTGTGGTCTAGTACGTATAGGTAAGGGCTATGAATGCAGTGAAAATAAGGTGGGTGTGGTGGGACTTAAGGCAACCATGATCATTCCTAAAATGATTAAGGTAGAGTGTCAAGGAAATAAGTAGACCAAAGTGGCAGACTACGAAAGAAGAGAATTAATGCTAAGAAGATAAAACCAAGTATTTCAAACTATGATTATAACACTCTAGTTTCTTTCAAATGAATTACAAAACAAAAAACATACAAAAAATAAGATTGTAGCTAAGAAATATAGATAAGAGCATGGTCACTAACTTTGTCATGGGATAATGTGTAAGAATTACCTAAGAATGGAGGAACTAAGTAAAGACAAAGAAGAAACTTAGTTATCATAGAGAAGACATAGGTGTTGCAAAAGGGTTTGGTTATCACTCATACTTTTCCCCTAAAAAAGAATAAAGGTAAGGTAGATCAATCTTGGGTAATTGCAAAGGCAAGAGCATGAGTTTTAGTCCTAGTTTATCCACCAACACTAGCCAAAGCACCCATAGTAGTAGTTCTTGAGCATGTTGCTCGTGATCTAGGTATTGATGTTCTATGATTTCAATGACCCTCCTTGCTATTAGAAGGGATGTAAATGCTAAACAAAGTGTGCTATTTAGTTGATAGAATAGAAATAGAGAGTTGGGTTCATTACAGAGTATGCAACTTTGGAATTACAAAGTTTGAATGCACTTGAACCTATAAAAAAAATTCAAAGTGATTTTATTTGACAAAATTCCACATGTTTTCAGATAAATTAGTTGTAATTTCCATGGCTTCATTGTTTTCTTATATAAATGTGAACAAGATATAGTGTAATGAAGACTCTAATTATAATCATTATCACTCCAACCCGAATAATCACCTCATCTATAAAATGGTCCAAGAGGGTGTGGGCATGTAGTTGTATTTTGCATTCTTCATATTGATATCGATAATATATGTTGAATACAAATTTGACACCATCTTAGCATCGTCATTTATTTTAAAAATAGAATTCATATCGATATCAACTTCATGAATTCTACTGAATACTGTAAAAATATCATAAATTCTTGCTCGGTTGTTGTTGGTTCCTTTGTTCACTAGAAGGAGGGAGACCAAAATATTAATTCTTGGTTTGGATGGTTATGTTGAAAAAATAATCCATAAACAACTCGTCGAAAGGAAGTTAGTGACGATATTAGTCGAGCTCGACTTTTTGGGATTAGGATTTATTGATGGAGAATAATAGAGGGAATAAGCACAACATCAGTGGAGGAAAGAAGAAGTTCTCAAATCATAAGCACAAAGCCAAGGCCAAGGAAAAATGTAGTAGATAGATAGCATCATCCTGAGCTAGGGTCTCGGTCAATTATATATGTGCATCAGCCTGAGACAAACCAAGTTTTGTCCAATGCAAATGATATATATAAATCCTCTTTCAACTTAAATATATTTTCGATCGAAATAATATTTCAACCGAAAAAGTATTTCCACCGAAATATTTTTTGTAGAAAGATTTTTCAGCTAAAACTTGTGTTGTCGGAAAAAAATCTTCGAGAAATGTATCCGGTGCATGCATGTTGAGGGCACCATTAGATTTAACGTAAGGCCAAAAAAATATTTCGGCTGAAAGTATGTGGCATATATGTTCATCCGAAAAAGTGAAAAAGTTTGGCCAAAAAATGGCCATTAGCAATTTTCGTGACCCAATTCTCATGAAAGTGTTACCCACATTCATGATTTTACCCCCCTTCCTTGTTCTTGGAAAACCCACAAAATCCATGGAGATGTTCTCATATAGTCTAATAGGCATAGGTAAGAGATGTTGGAATATTCACCAATACTGCGAGGGGGGGTGAATTAGTATTGAGGACGCTTTTCCATTTTTAACCTTAAGAACATCATGTAAACAATGCCATTCATCAACACAAAAAAAAAACATACACAAAACACAATGATTTTTACATGGAAACCCAAATGGGAGAAAACCACATAATTATTTTCTTATATAATGTTAAGATTACATTCATAGGAAGCACCAACTCCCAAGATTATCTAGCACCAACCCCCTGATTTATAGGCACCAACTCCCTAAAGGAAGATCCAACTACTTGATTTATCAACATCGACTGGAAGGAGGCACCAACTCCCTAGCTTTACCAGCTCCAACTGGAAAGAATCACCTACTCCCTAAAACACATGCACCAACATGTTGAATGAAGACACCAATATTCTCAACTGAACACCAAATCAATAAGATATCACCAATCCAATATCTTCATACATAGGGTACTTCTAAATTCACCTACATGCTTCATTCCATAGAAAATCCTTCAAAGCCTAGAAAGCCTTGTACCATCATTCCTAGAATGTAATCACTAATGACAACATCCACTGATAGTAACATTCATTCACGACAACATCCGCTAATGACAACATCCACTCACGAAAACATCACAATTTCATATCAGATCATATGTCAGCATCACAACCTCATGGAAACATCATAGCAACATCACAACTTCATAACAAAGTATGCGACAACATCACAACCTTACGACAACATAATGAAAACATCACAACTTCATAGTACAACATATGGCAGCATCAAAACGTCACAGAAACATCACGGCAACATCAAAACTACATAGCAGAGTATACAGTAGCATCACAATCTCAAAACAATGTCATGGCAACATCACAACTTCATAGCAGGGCATATGGCATCATCATAACCTCATGACAACATCACAACCTCATGACAACATCACAACCTTATAGCATACCTTGTGAACAAGAAAGACCTTAAGATAATCCCTTAGA
>SNQJ01S0005749.1:256121-278355 GCA_010110895.2 Picea sitchensis
CCCTTTCTCTCCCCCCTTGCTCTCTTTTCCTCTATCTACCCCCCTTCCCTCTCTCTTTCTCTCATTCTCCCTCACTCTCACACACTATAACAAGTTTGGTACATCGCAAGGAAAGAAATGGCCTTGACCTAGACATGTCAAGACCTAGACCTAGACCTAGACATAGCAATACCTTGACATGGGAAGGAATGGCAAGACCTAAACCTATAAATAGACCATAGACCATGACGTAGACCTATACTATGACGATGATTTATTCCATGACATACACCTAGAGTTAGACCTAGACCATAACCTGGACCACGACATAAACCTAGAGCTAGAGCTAGACCATGACATATACCTATACCATGACCAAGACCTAGACATATACCATGACCTAGATCCCTCTAGCTCCATCTAAGCCTAGGCATAACCTATACTCGACCCTTAACCCCCTCCACACTCCATCCCTAAGTGCACTATGCATATACGTCTTGTTAAAGGCCCCATAACCCTTGCACCCACATCTTGGTTCTCTAACCATTGCTCTATGCTTTAAAAAACTTTCAATCCTACGGCATTAGGTTGGGCGCTCATCCTTGTCCAACATGAATGTATGCATGTTTCTATAACGTGCACACACTTTAGCACGCATGCGTTATAGGAATGTGTGCACATTCCTGTTGGGCAATTTTATGTGCCAAGCATACTCAATCTCTTCTATCTCAAAGGGAAGGAATGACATGTCATGGTAAGTCATGGCTAGGCAAGGTAAGGCAAGGCATGGAAAGGAAAGGCATGACATGGCAAGGCAAGGAAATGAAAAGCATGGAAAATCGAGGTGCGTAGAAATGGTGTTGTTAAAAATGAAAAATCGTAGGGATGGGACTTGGAGTGTGGGATGGAAAATTTTGTTACTAAAATAAAAATCAAATTAATTATAAGTCCTACGACTGGGTGACAAAAGGACTTAAAAGAAAATAGGGCAGAATAGAGAAGAAAATGATAGAGCAGAGAGGATAATAGAGTGTTGGTTTGCTAGGTGGTGGAGGTAGGTAGGTATCATAATTTGTTTTATTTCTTGATAAAATATTTTACCATAAATATGAGTGAGTTATTTTTTATTATTTCATTCGTAGACGTCGAAGAAATCCAAATGTCTTCTAAAGGTGAGGCATGTCTCACAACTAATAAAGGATATGTGCAACAAATAAATGTAGCCTCGCCAGTAAGGTGAGTGTTAATTTTTTCTTCTTCTTCCAATGTAGTACTTATATGAGTACTTATATGAACATGACCATGAACTAGACCATGAACTATACCTAGACCATGACCTAGAGCTTGACCTAGACCATGACCTAGACCCCCCTAGCTCCATACAAGCCTAGGCATAACCTATACTCTAACCTTAACCCCCTCCACCCCCAAGCCCTAAGTGTAGTATGACTATACCTCTTGTTTAATAATGATATTTTATGGATATGACCATTCAACTATGGTTTAATAATGATTACACATGGTTTAATGATGATTATGGTACGTTGATTCTGCTTTTTTATTTTAATATAAGCACAATATTTTAGTATATTTGATATTCTTTATGTGGAATATTTATCCTTCATTGAATGATTCTCTTAATTCATTTTTAAATCATTTTATCTTTCACATTTCTTACCTTTTTGGTTTGATTTGATTTCATTGTTAGGTTTTTTCATGTCTCTCTAGGATTTCCCATTGTTTGATTTTATTATAAAAAATCCATGGTTGAGATTTTTTCTTATGATATTGACATAGATTATGTATTACTGGAACACTTATCTATTTGTATGTTCTTCAAGATTAGATTTTTTTCATTAGCCATTTACAACCTGGTAACAAGTGTAAAAGGTTAAATATCCTTGATTTTGTATTGTTTGCAATCAGTGTTAGACATGCCCTAGATTATGCATGACATAAAACTTATCTATATATAGTCTCTCACAAACTCTCTCTCTACCCCCCTCCTCCCTCCCTTTATTCCCCCCTATATCCCCCTCCCTTCTACTATATCTCCTCTCTCTCTTATATCTACCATCTCCCTCCCACCTCTCTCTCTCTACCCCCCCACTCTTGGTCTTGCTCTCCCACCCTCTCACACTCAAACAATCCATATCTACCCCCTTCTCTCTTTACCTATTGCATATAACCATCACTCTTTCATTCAATGTATCCCCCTCCCTCTCTCTCCCCCACTCTCTAGACCTTGCTCTATTTTCTTCTATCTAACCCCCCTCTCTTTCTTCCTCTCTCTCTCCACCCCCCCTCTCTACATCACAAGGAAAGAAATGGCCTCAACCTAGACATGTCAAGACTTAGACCTAAACCTAGACATAACAATACCTATACATGGAAAGACCTATACCATGACCTAAACCTATACTATGACCAGACCTATATGATGACCATGATGTAGACCATGACATAAACCTAAAGCTATACCTATACCATGACCTAGACCATGACATAGAGATAGAGGTAGATTTAGACCATGACCTAGACCTATACCATAACCATGACCTAGACCATGACCTATATCTTGACCTAGACCATGACCTAAACCCCCCTAGATCCATATAAACCTAGGAATAACCTATACTCAACCCTTAACCCCCTATACACTCCATCCCTAAGTGCACTATACATATACCTCTTATTAAAGGCCCCACAACCCTTGAACCCTCATCTTGGAATTCTAATCATTTCTCTATGCTTCAAACACTTTCAATCCTAATATCTTAGGTCCTAGTTGTCCCCAAAACCATATACATATTTATTCATAAAGATGTTCGATCTACAATAAATGCTATATATGTTGCATTAAGAGCGCGCACACGCTTTTGTGACTTGAAATCCTTGAGGTTGTGCACTCATCCCTGCCTAGAAAAAATGAATGTGCATTCATGTTGGGCATTTTTATGTTCCAAGCACACTCCTCAACCTCATATATCACAAAAACTCGAAGAAGCCCGACATCTGCATGCAAAAATAGTAGGAACAAACATGTTTTTGTTCTTTTTGTCTTGTTGTTTAATTCATAGAAACTTTTGTGCTATTGCAAGACAATTGTTATGATCTGATCCTAATCCCTCTTCATGGGTCATTAGTTAGTAGGATATGTTTTCTATGTAACAAAGGGCAACATTAGTTAATAAGTCCTATTAATTAAAGGAGAATAAGTCAATGTAAGAAGACCTAATAGAAGCTTCCTCTTCTAGAGATATCTTCCTCTAGAAGTTTCCTTAGAAGGTAGAATTAGTTTAATTAAGAGTAGGAGGTATTGGATATTTTGTCTTGGATATTATTGTAATAGAGCTTTGCTCTGTTGGAGGTTGCCCGCTAAGGAAAGTGAACATTTATATCATTAAAAAAGGTGCTCCATATGGTGTTATTATGGTATTATTCTTATATTGTTCTGGATATATCATTGTTGTTCTGTCGTTTCTTGCTAAATATTTCTATTTTGCATATTATATTATATCTGGAATATTGAAAGTGGTATCATAGCTCTTTCCAGGGAAAGGCTTGTGGGGTAAAATTTTTTCAGGGTAGAGACATATTCTGGCGTCTTTAAGCCACAAAGATATGTCATTATGCACATAAACCCACGATCGAGGAGTCATACACGCATGAAATACAAGTGGTTTTTAAGAACACATCTGTTGGCCACCCCTGTAACCCATGTTGGTACCCCTTCGAGTAGTAGTGCATCAGAAAACACCTGTATACAGATCGACCTAGATATCCTAAAGCCCTCCATAGATAAACCATTCGACCGCTTGACTACTATAGTGCCACTGACAAAAACACTTTGGAAGATACTCTCTAGTACCTAGGTAGTCGGGTAGTACGACTAAGGGCACGGTCTAGCCTCCTTAGTTGGTGCCCTAAGATATTAGGTTGATTACTACTGTTGGACCCCGCATGGATATCAAAGAGTTATAGCACAGGGAAAACTGTTTTCTGTAGAACCCTTGAATACCCTAACCCTTGGGACAGAAAAATTAACATAACGTACGTTATCTATTGTCGTGCAATTGTGTCTCCTGCATTCTGGTTGCAAAATTCCTACACATTTCTTCCTGTTAAGCATTTTTCCATTTTGTCACTGCAATATTATTCAGCTCAGAGTATAACTCCATAGGAGTTAAAAAAAAAAAAAGGTCTAGGGCTTTTCAAAACCCTTATTTGTAACCTAGCCCATTACATTTCTCTTTTCATTCTGATCATAAGGGTACCCTTCACTTTTAATTTTTTTTCCCACGGTCCCACCCTTTTCGAGACACCCTTATTTGACACCTATCCCATTGGAATCCTCTACTTGTCCTAATTCCCTGGGTACATATAAACTTTTGTGGCCTCAATTTCCACCCCGACACCTCATCCACTACCTAAGATACCACCATGCCAACCACCCAAGCTCAGACCCAAGAAGATTGGGATACCAGGTTGTCCAACTTTGAACTGAAAATAAACTCCCTCAATGATAACATCTGCACCGAACTCCAATATTCCTTTGATCCATTAGTTGAAAAATCCATCTTGAAGGCCCTACAACAATTCACGGAAGGAAATAATGTTGAGCCCAATGCAGAAGACCCTCAATAGTCCTGTTCTGATCATACTCATTCATCTCACTTCACCTGGGGTTATCCACACTCTTGGAATAAGGTGCCCAAAGTTGACATGCATAAATTTGATGGCTCTAACCCAATAGGGTGGGTTTCTGAAATGGAACAATAATTATCCCTTCAGAACATTTGGGATGATGAGACCAAACTCCATGTATGGGTTTTGTACTTGGATCAAGAATGGTGGAAGTGGTGGNCCCCCCCCACTTGGAGCATGTTCACCAAAGCAGTTTGTGCTCATTTTGATCAAGAATCTCATTTCTTGGGCAATCTCACGAAGTTGTGATAAAATGGTTTAGTGTCAAAATTCATCACAATGTTTGAACAATTGGATATAAGCAATGAGTGATTATATGATGAATTTTAGCTTGAATGTTTCATCAGTGGTTTAAGGGAAGCCATCCGGGCTCATGTGAGAATGCATCATCCTATTACCTGGCTACAAGCATTCCAATTAGAATGAGAAGCAGAGACCATCCTTCAGGTGCCACTCCTGAAGGCTCCACTTATCAACCGTCCTTGCCTAGGGGCTATGCTTGCTATGAAAGAAACATTGAAGGTCCAAAAGGTCTCTCCCATCGAAATGGCGTAACGTCACAAGAAAGTACTTTGCTACTATTGTGATGAAAAGTATGCACCAGGGCATAAATGTCGAGAACAAAAGTTCTTCCAGATTGATGCAGTATTTTCCTCTCCCTATGAATACATCCCATCAGATGAAGCTTCGGACCCATAGGTGGCCCAACCAAGTGAGCATGCAGAAGATCCATTTGTAAACCCTATGGAATCAGTGGAGCCAGTCATATCGCTTCATGCACTCTCAGTTATTTTGGCCCCGCGGACATTGAATATCAAGGGCTACATCAAACATAAGCTGGTTGTGGTATTGATTGATAGTGGTAGCACCCACAATTTTATTCACCGTAGGCTTTCATATGAGCTCCATTGCTTTGTTCACCTAGTTTATAATTTTCAAATTCTCATTGCTAATGGGGGTACTATGAAGTGTGGAGGCCACTATGAGAATGCCAAACTCCAAATGGGTGATTATCATATGAAAACCCACATGTTCTCTATTTCCATGGGTGGTTGTGATATTTTATTGGGTGTGGAATGGCTTCACACTTTGGGACCAATCACAATGAATTGTATATGAGATTCCACCAAGAGGCTCACACCTATACCCTTATAGGTCTCCAAGCGGGCTCCCCTAAAATCATCAGCTCTCACTAGATAGAAAAATTGTCAAAGAAAGGCCACCATGGTGTGATTTCTCAATTTAATGCCATCCAGGTCACTGAACAAGCCTCACAGGTAGTGCCTCCCATCTTGAAACTCATTTTGGACAAGTACCCCAAGTTATTCGAGGTCCCTACTTCCTTACCTCCCTCCAGGGGTAAGAATGATCATAACATCCCTCTCCTCATAGGTAGTCAACCCCCCAATTTATGCCCCTACAAATATCCATTTGCTCAGAAAAACTAAACAAAAAATATGGTACAAGAATTACTCGATGCAGGGGTAATCCGCTTGACAACCAACCTGTATTCTTCCCTAGTAGTGATGGTCTTAAAGAAAAAAGGTACTTGTTGTGGGTTCCTTGATTTTTGTGCCCTAAATAAGCTGACCATCAAAGATAAGTTTCCCATTTCATTCATTGATGATATGGTGGATGAACTCCAAGGTGGTTGCATATTCACCAAATTGGACCTCCACATAGGCTATCACTAGATCAGGATGAAGGAGGCAGATATTATGAAGACTGTTTTCAAAACTCATGAAGAACATTATGAATTATTGGTCATGCCTTTTGGCCTTTGCAATGCTCCATCCACCTTCCAAAGTCTCATGAATAAAATATTGAAACCTTACGTTCAAAAGTTTGTCCCTGTTTTCTTTGATGACATCATCATTTATAACCACACTTGGGATAGTTGCCTTCTTCATGTGGACAAGGTCCTTCACTTGTTGAAGGACCACCAATTGTTTTTCAAAAGTACCAAATGTTCCTTTGGAGCCAATGAAGTAGAATAGTTGGGACACATTGTGAGTCATGAAGGGGTAAAAGTACATCCCAAAAAGATACAATCTACGTAGGAGTGGCCACGACCAACAACCCTAAAGAGACTAAGGGGCTTTATAGGTATCACAAGATATTACCGAAAATTTGTCCACCATTATGGAAAAATTGCTAAGCCCTTGACCGACCTTCTTAAAAAGAATGCATTTCATTGGACTCCTTCTATGGATCAAGCCTTCATAGAGTTAAAGAGAGCCATGTGCACTACTCCTATCCCAACAACACCTAACTTTAGCAAAACCCTTGTGGTGGAATCAGATGCTTCTAGCACTGGTATAGGAGCCGTACTCACACAATATGGTCGACCTTTGGTCTTTACTATCAAAGCATTGAGTGGCCACAATTTGGGTAGATCCACGTATGAAAAAGTAATGATATCCATTATCCATGCAGTGCACACCTAGCAACCATATCTTTTGGGACGTCATTTTCAAATAAAAATAGATCACCATAGTCAGAAATATTTTTTGGAGCAACGATTATCCTCCCCATAACAAAACAAGTGGTTGACTAAAATGTTGGGTTATGTTTATGAAATCATATATAAAAAGGGAAAAGACAATATAGTAGCAGATGCATTTCAATGAAAACACAAGGAGGATGGTTCCCTCTTTTCTTTATCCTTATTGGGCCTTGATTGGATTGACGAAGTGTGCCACGAGTGGCTCTCACACCCAACTATCACCAGGGTAATTGAGCTCCTTCAGGAGGACCCTAATCCCCTCATTGGATACACTTAGAAAGACAATATTATTAGATATAAAGATCTCCTGGTTCTATCGTCATCTTCATCACTCAAGCAGAGGCTCTTAAATGAGTTACACTCCTCATCTATTGCGGGTCACATGGGATTCCAAAAGACCTATGCTCGTGCTCATATATTTTTTTTCTAGGCAGGAATGAAGAAGGATATCCTTCATTTTTTCACTGAATGTGATGTATTCCGATGTAATAAGGGTGAAATTTTCAAGTCTCTAGGAGGCATACAAACCCTACCCATTCCAAATTCTATGTGGATAGACATCTCCATGGAATTTATAGTGGGCCTCCCTAAAGCTGGGAACAAGTCTGTCATCATGGTATTGGTTGATCGCCTCTCCAAGTATGCTCATTTTTGTGCCTTACCCCACCCTTTCACACCGGAACTCGTAGCACAAGTATTCCTTGATCGTATTTTCAAATTACACGACATGCCCACTTTTATTGTATCTAATCGTGATCCAACTTTCACCAACACATTTTGGTAGGAGATCTTTAAACTATAGGGCACCCAACTGAACATGAGCATGTCCTATCATCCCCAGTCTGATGGCCAAACATAAGTGGTCAATAAATTTTTGGAGACTTACTTGTGTGTTTTTGCTTTGGATAAACAACACCAGTGGGTGCAATGGCTCCCTTTGGGAGAATGGTGGTACAACACTTCCTATCATACAACCACTAAAATGACCCCATATGAAGTAGTGTATGGCCGATTACCACCTACAATCATCACTTATCTTCTAGGAACATCAAAGGTCCAATCTATTGATACAATGTTGCAAGCTTGAACAACCACTCTTGCAGCTTTGAAGGATAACCTCAACATGGCCCAAAGTCTCATGAAGCAACATGCTGATCAACATAATTCTAAAAGGGTTTTCCATGACAGTGATCATGTGTTTATCTAGATCCAACCTTATAAACAAACATCTCTCAAAACATAGGGACATCACAAGTTGGCACCAAAGTTTTATGGTCCCTACCAGATCCTCAAGTGTATTGGTTCTGTAACATCCCCAGCCATCCACAGACTGGGTAACGCTACTACGCGGAATATACACTTATATAATATATGCATTTTAATGAATTTAAAACACTTAATTATAATAAACAAAAAATTATTGCTACCATACAGAATCAATGGACTAACAGTAATTCATATACGCAACAGAATACATGATAACATTCAAGCATCACAGTCATTCATAACATATAAATTAAGCACATAAATGATACTTATCTTTTAAACTGGAGTAATTACACCAACTACATGCAAACTTTCCACGAACCTCCCAACCTTAGACCATGTTGCTCATCATGCTCAAAAGTGGGTCACCCTTGAGCTGGGACTAAGCTCCACCCAAGGCGAGGGAATCCTAGACTAGGTTGAGGTTACATGAAACTGCACAATGCAACCAGAAGGATTCTCTCTAGAAGCCTTGATACGCCCACTACTCACGGACTCTCATTCCCCACATGCCTGTTCCACCTGGGAGTATACACCTTCACTATCACACAATCCATAGGTTGCTTCACCTCCCTCTCAGGGTCTCGACAACAGGCCGAATCAAGAATTCTCAGAGCTCTGTAGCTGGTGCTGGAATCTCTCTAGGAGAAAACCACTTCCCAACAAACTCTGTCACCTAGAGAGAGATTCTCACAGGATTGAAAACCTTCCTCTTCTACCATGGGCCTAGAAAACTACTTCTTTAGCCACTTTCGACTCAGTTCTAGCAAGGTACGGGTGACAACAACGATAACTAGTCAAAATAACTCAGGAAAACAGAAGGCAGCGACCCAAACGGTCCAGGTATGAACTCGGCTCTACAAGAGCGGATATGCTTGGTTCAAAGATGACACATGTCAGTTTTCATTCCCATTGGGTGATTTCTCAGGTGTGTGTGGGTATGCGGAGGTCAAAACACAGAGACCATACATAATTCATGGAAACTGGGAATGGCAAGTGAACCCCAATGCAGTTTGACTCACAGATTACTAATTCCAGAGGTGCTTGAGGGGCAGAGGTCGATCACAAAGGTCCAATGGTTTCAGATGGAGGATCAAGAAGAATGACCAGTGAACCCCCAACACAATTGACGCTTCATTTTTTAACTGCATGCTCCCAGGTCAACACTTGTCTTCCTGGAGCTAGATGCATTCCCTTTTGCACACGTTGCCTCTCCCAAGGCTCTAGATAAAAACATGTCTTTCACACAGATTTGGAATAATAATAAACTATTATTCTCAAGGACTTAAGCCGCTAATATTAGCCCCTCTTTCCAACCTTTCATCCCCCCTTTCCCTTATCCACCTTGTGGAAGCTTAGTCCCCCATCACTCTTTCTTCTTGGTTAGTTTGCACGCAGCGATGTTTAACCTTTATTAATGATCTGCATAATTACATATACAAAAACAGGCTCCTGGCCTTGGAATCTGGCTCACCATCCTAATAAACACATAAGTCTCTCAGCTTATAACTACTCGGCTCACCAACCTATAAACAAAACTACAATTCAGTAGGGGCTCGACCTTGGGGTATTACAATCCCCTCCCCTTATTTTTGCACTGTCCTCAATGAAACTCTTTACAAAACAACAACAAGGTTTCTAAAATCTTCAAAAAGATGCGGGTTCTCTACCCACATAACATCTTAATGCTCCCATGTTGCGTCCTCAGGACCCTACCAGGTCCACTGGACTTTTACAAGCCCTATGGCTTGATTCCGGAGCTGCTTGCTTTTCGGGGTCCAGTATATGCACCGGATGCACTTGCAAGATGCCTTCTTGCTCCACCTGAATTACATGCCAATAAATAGCATGATTAGCATCAGATATATATTTCTTAGGCAATGAAACATGAAACACATTATGTACAGTCATGGATGCAGTCAATGCAAGCATATATGCAACTCGTCCAATCCTTTATAGGATTTCAAATGGCCCGCAAAATCTGGCTACCAACTTGGAGCAGTTTTCCAGCTTCAGGGATCTTCTATTGGTTTTCACTCTTAAGAAAATGTGATCACCCACTTTAAACTCTCGGTGGGTTCTATTCTTATCAGCATAACTTTGCTGCCTATCTTGGGAAGCTTTCAAATTATGCTTAATCTTCAACATTTGTTCTTCCATTTCCTTGAGCAACTCTGGCCCAACCACTGATCTATCAGCTGGGTTATCCCATCTTATTGGAGTGTTTCACTTTCTTCCATAAAGTCCTTCAAATGGGCTCATATTCAGTGATGCTTGATACCCATTGTTGTAGGTGAATTCTACCAAGTGTAGGTAGTCTTCCCATTTAGATAGTTTGTCCATCACATACATCCTTAGCATATCTTCTATCACTTGATTCACCCACTTTGTATTCCCATAAGATTTAGGATGATAGGTTGTGCTGCAGTTTAGATTCATTCTGAACCCTTTGAATAACCCTTTCCAGAATTTTGAGGTGAATTTCGGGTCTCGGTCAGACACAATTGTCTTGGGAACACCGTGTAATCATGCTATTTCCCTCATAAATATATCGACAACATTAGCCACCTTGTGAGTAGTCTTTAATGGAATAAAATGGGTAGCTTTAGTAATCTTGTCCACCACCACCATGATTGAATCATGCTGCTTGCCGATTCTAGGAAATCCTGTGATGAAATCCATTGTCACTACCTCCCACTTCCAATCAGGGATGGGTAAAGGTTGCAACAACCTTGCTGGGTGCATGTGCTTATATTTAACCTTCTGACACTCCATACATATTGTGATAAATTCAACAATCTCTTTCTTCATACTTGGCAAAAAGTAATGGCTCTTGACTACTGCCACAATTTTCTAATATCCAGGGTGCCCAACATAAGGCACATTATGCATTTCTTTCAAAATCATAAGTTTTAATTCCTGGACATTAGGTACATAAACTCTGTTTTTTTTCAGGGGTTTTCCATTAGTTTCCAACTTATAATCTTCCACTCTTTGTAGCTTTGCTACCAATTCCATGTACTGCAAATCTGTATTTGTAGCTTCCAAAATTATTCCTTTAGTGTTAGTTTGATACATACTAATGGCTATAGCATGTAGTTCATGCACTCTCCTACTGAGTGTGTCATCCACTTTGTTCTCTTTTCCTTTGATATGCTTGATATCAAAATCATACTCAGAGAGGAATTCCAACCACCTACTCTGCCTAGCATTTAAGGTTGGTTGATCAAACAAATACTTCATACTGTTATGGTCTTTCCTCAGTTCAAACCTCTTTCCCATGAGGTAATGCCTCCATTTCTTTAGAGTGTGAATAATAGCCACCAACTCCAAATCATGAGTTGCATAGTTCTTTTCATGCACTTTCAACTTCATGGACTCATAACATATCACAAATCCATTTTGGCTGAGGACTCCCCCCAGTCCTTCTTTGCATGCATCTGTACACACTACAAAATCCTCATTTGGATCTGTAATCCTCAAGATTGGAGCACTAGTTAAGAGCTTCTTCAATTGCTGGAAGCTTTTCTCACACTCTTCAGTCCATTGAAACTTGTTCTCCTTCCTTTGCAAGGAAGTGATAGGGTGGGATATCCTTGAGATCCCTGAAATGAACCTTCTGTAATATCCAGCTAGACCCATAAAGGATCTGACTTCTTTCACATTCTTTGGCGTGAACCATTCTCTGATGGATTCTATATTCTCAGAATCCATGACTATCCCATCCCTTGAAATGATATGTCCCAAGTAATGGATATTTTTTTGATAAAATGAGCACTTGCTCAGTTTGTCATAAAGATGGTGCTCTCTTAGCACCCACAACACCATCATCAGATGTTGTTCATGCTCTTCCTCCAACTTGGAATACACCAGTATGTCATCCAAAAAGACTATGAAAAACTTATCCAGATAGTCCTGGAATACACGATTCATTAGGCACATAAAGACAACGGGTGCATTCGACAACCTAAATGGAACCACTATGAATTCATAATGACCATACCTTGTTCTGAAGGCAGTCTTGCTGATGTATTCATCCTTTATTCTTACTTGGTGATATCTTGATCTAAGATCTATATTTGAAAACACCTTGGCATCCTTCAATTGATCAAAGATATCATTGATCCTTGGCAGAGGATACTTGTTCTTAATAGTCACTTTGTTCAATTGTCGAAAATCGATACACAATCTCAACATCCCATCCTTCTTCTTCACGAACAGGAATGGGGAACCCCAAGGTGACACACTTGGGAATATATACCCCTTCTTTAGAAGTTCTTCAATCTGCAACTGCAGTTCTTTCAGCTTTGGCGTACTCATTTTGTAAGGCGATTTTGACATTGGAGATGCTCCAGGCATCAAGTTTACAGAGAAGTCAATATCTCTCTTCGGGGGTAGTCCGGGTACCTCCTAGAATACATCTTCAAACTTTTTTAGCAACGCATGATCTTCAATATTTGACACCTTATCCTTAGGTGTTTCCTCCACATGGGCTGCAAATAATTGACATCCTTTCTTGTAGCACTTCTTCAGCTGCATTGATGAGATTTATTTGATAGTAACTTCCCTTGGAATTCCCTGTACTTTCCTTGGGTTTCCTTCCTCATCCAGGAAAGTGAATTTCTTGTTATGAAAGTCTAAGATGGCATGGTGTTGGTCCAACCAATCCATCCCAATTAGAAATTCATAGGAACCTAAAGGTAAAATTTTCAATTCAACCCTTGTGCCCAGTCCATTCATGTCCACTAGACAGGACTTAACCAACTCCAAAACCTTTCTCTTGGCTCCTGTAGCTAGCTACACTAACCAATATTTTCCATGTTTTCTTCTTGGTAATTGAAAAATTTCCACCATCCTAGGGTCTATATAACTATAACTAGATCCTGAATCAATTAAAAAGGAGAGGGATGGTTATTGATCATACCTTCAACTTCAATCATGTGCAAATGATATTCTGCTTGCTTATTGTCCAGGGCTGCGTAGATCCTGGGTACTCTACTGCCCATGTCCTCCACTGTTTCAACTTGCTGAAAATTATGGACAAGTCTCACTTTGCCATTTTTGTGGGGACAGTATTTGTACTTGTGGTTTCCCTGACAGCCCCAAAACTGAATGGGCATTTTCCTTGGCCTTTGTCCCCCTACATCAGCCATTCTCGACTCTCTAAATGATGGATGTCCTTGAGGACTGTTTCTAAAAAAGGGAGGTTTGTTTCCATTCTACCTCTACTCTTTCTTTAACTTCTTTTGGTCATCCCAAGTCTTCCAAAAAGTGGGATTTTATCTGTGCTGCTCACATAAGAATTTCACTCTTCTTATCATTTATTCCATAGCTTTTGGGTCATCATATTGAATCTTGTCCCCAATAGAAGGTGGTAGTCCACTCAGATACCTTTAAATTTTGACAGTCTCATCCTTGATGAAGGGAACATATTTCAAAAAATCCAAGAACCTTCATTCGTATTCATCAATGGTCATGCTACCTAGCTTTAGTTCAAAGAACTCTTTCATCTTTCCTTCATAATATATTTTGGTCAAGTATTTCCTTTTGAAATACCTCTTGAATTCTTTCCAGGTAACATCCTTCTCTTTAATGTGCTACACCTGCACAAGTTGATCCCACCACATGAATGCCTTTCCTTTCAGTTGATAGATTGCAATTCTTCCTTCGGCATGAGAGGAATAATTATGATATTTCCTCATGCCAAGAAACCATGTCTTGACATCTTCCTCCTTCTGGTGTTCTCCATCAAACGTGGGAGGTTTAATCTTGTTCATTTCTCCCTTCAGTTCATCCACTCCAGATCTCCTATGTTTTCTGGTAGGATATGGGCTTGAAATACGGTGTGCTTCCTTATTGGAATGTTTCAGGGAGGGACAACAATTCCTGCTAACGCTCCTAGATCTTATTTTCCTCTCAGGGGGTTCACAACTCACTGTTTTGCTTGAATCACTCTCCTTATCCAACTTCTTTTCGATTCTTTCGAGAATCTACATCAACTTTAAGTTGAATTTTCCTTGTTGATCCCTGGCTTTCATGAGATTTTTATTATCTTCTCGATGATTCTAGGCATCTTTCTACAATTGATCAATTATTTTCATCATATGCCCTTCCTTATCTATCTCTTATCCATGTCCATTGGAGTTCGATCCTTCAACTCCCAAATTGGCATCCATTCCTTTTGATTCATTCTCTGAACTGGAAGCAGTCTGTGCCTCTTCCATTAATTTTCACTTAGTGGAAACTCTAATCAGTTCCAGCACTCGTTAAACTTTTGCAAACATAACGTGTAGACAACCGAAATTTGTCAGGACATCATTCCTTAACAAATCCCATAGAATTCATAAACAAATCTGATTACAGAAAACATTCATATTTCACTTTCTTTCCGAGATCTTCTCTACTCTGTAACTTTCGAGCACTAGCCCCTTTATCTTAGTCTCCAACCCATGTGATCACGTGCCATGATCAAGCACTAGATCACTAGGTGCTACTCGAGCCTTCGACTTCGGAAGATTTCAAAGCACCACACAACAATCTTTCGGAGTTCTAGATTACCTAACTCACGAAGAATGGTGGATCAACCATCCACATCTACTCAACATTCGATGACTGACACTTACTATGGAACCTCAGGTGTCTGAGTTCTGGGACTTCGGGTCTTTGGGACTTCAGAGCTTCGAAGGATCTCACAGACGCACATTTGAATTGTTAATCTTCGAACATTCACAATCACCTTTGGTGACATCATTACGTCACATCACTGAGTGCTCTTCCAATTGCAGGGGCATGCAAAAATGGTTTGAAGTAACCCACCTTTCATCTTGTAATTCTTTTGACGCTGACACATAACCCCTCGGTGAAATCATGGTTTGGATTGCGGGACCACCTTGGATAATTAACTTCCATGCAACTTGGGTCCCTGCAATGTCGTCTAGCCGTTGATCTTGATGTATCATGATCAATGCCACTGTGAGTCCTCCGACCTTTAACTACATTACCTAATCTCGGCCCCACTAACCCTACTCATATGGAGTGCCACGTGGCAGAATACCAGTGGCTGATGCGTGGCCCAATCAGATGGGTGTCACATGTGACATTCCATATGGAATTTCTACCTTCCATGGGTTCGAAACCCAATGATACATGGCACACAACCCATGTTTCCACATTCATCCAAGTGATGTCATCATGACCCACTACTTCAACTCTTTGGGACTTCGAAACTTCGGGCTTCGGGAGTTCTCTCCTCAGCACACACCAATTCTCTCGAACGCCGAAATCTCGAACAAACCAATCTGCTGACACACATCCCTTTTGACATATGTTCTGGATTAACTCCGGACTTCGGAGCTTTGGAAGCTTTTTCCCTTCACCACTGTGTTTGACCTTTCGACATTGGTTAATCCAATGGTTGAGATCTTCTCCCCAGATCTACGGTGTAGATCCACTTCGGGGCTTTCAAGCTTCGGGCTTCGGGATTTCTCTTATTTTGCATCAAATCAACTGAAGTCGCGAAGTCTGAAGGGATTCTAGGTTAACTCTTCTACACCCTCTCCAGATCTGACAGTCATAAGGGTTTTCCCTTTTCTTCCAAACAAATCCTATGGTTCACATTACTCTGCAGTCCAACACCACTTTTGTCATGGTTTTATGATACTGCTACACCTCCTGAGATTCTTAACACGACCAAGGTAACCTCTTGTCACTCAGGAACATTCTGAGGTTCGCAATTGGTTCCTCTAGATATAATTTCCACTTTAACCTTGAGTCTAATGACCACTTACCCAACCCATCTAGGCTCCGTGTTGAAACCTTGGGTTAGAACTTGAGTTTTGTCCATTTCGACAACAACTCCTTCCGAAATGCTTGCTTCAACTTCCACAAACATGGCCCATCCAGGCTCAGTGTTGAAACCTTTTCTCTGATACCAAATTGTAACATCCCCGACCATCCACAAACTGGGTAACGTTACTATGCAAAATATACACTTATATAATATATGCATTTTAATGAATTTAAAACACTTAATCATAATAAAGATAGAATTACTGCTACCATACATAATCAATGGACTAACATTAATTCATATATGAAACATAATACACGATAACATTCAAGCATCACAGTCATGCATAACATATAAATTAAGCACATAAATGATACTTATCTTTTAAACTGGAGTAATTCCACCAACTACGTGAAGAACTTCCACGAACCTCCCAACCTTAGACCATGCTGCTCATCACGCTCAGTAGTGGGTCACCCCCGAGCTGGGACTAAGCTCCACCCAGGGCAAGGGAATCCTATACTATGTTGAGGTTACAGGAAAACATCACAATGCAATCAGAAGGATTCTCTCCAGGAACCTTCTTACGCTCACTACTCAAGGAATCTCATTCCCCACATGCTTGTTCCACCCAGGAGTATACACCGTCACTATCACACAATCCATCGGTTACTTCACCTCCCTCTCAGGGTCTCGACAACAGGCCGAATTAGGAATTCTCAAAGCTCCTTAGATGGTGATGGACTCTCTCTGGGAGAAAACCACTTCCCAACAAAATCTCTCACCTAGACAGAGCTACTCACAGGCCTGACAACCTAACTCTTCTACCATGGGCCTGACAACTCGCTTCTTC
Organism: Picea sitchensis; assembly: GCA_010110895.2. Classification (NCBI taxonomy): domain Eukaryota; kingdom Viridiplantae; phylum Streptophyta; class Pinopsida; order Pinales; family Pinaceae; genus Picea; species Picea sitchensis. Next base: position 273,222 of record SNQJ01S0005749.1, read on the forward strand.
AACCACTTTCGATTCAGTTCCAGCAAGGTACTGGTGACAACAACGATAACTGGTTAAAACAACTCAGGAAAACAGAAGGCAAAGACCTAAATGGTCTAGGTACGAACTCATCTTTGCAAGAGTGGATATGTTGGGTTCAAAGATGACACAAGTCTATTTTTCCTCCCATTGGGTGATTACTCATGTGTGAGTGGGTATGCCGAGGTAAAAACAGAGAGGCCGGATAGAATTCATGGAAATCAGGAATGGAAAGCGAATCCCAGCATGGTTTGACTCACAAATTACTGATTCCAGAGGTGCGTGAGGGGAAGAGGTCGATCATAGAGTTCCAACGGTTTCAGACGAAGGATTGAGAAGAATGACCAATGAACCCCCAACTCAGTTGACACTTCATTTTTTAACTGCATGCACTTAGGTCGACACTTGTCTTCCTGGAGACACATGCGTTCCCTTTTGCACACATTGCCTCTCCCAAGACTTAGGATAAAAACATGTCTTTCACATAGATTTGAAATAATAATGAATTATTATTCTCAAGGACTTAAGCCCCTAAGCTTAGCCCCTCTTTCCAACCTTTCATCCCCCCTTTCCCTTACCCACCTTATGGAATCTTAGTCCCCCATCACTCTTTCTTCGTGGTCGGTCTGCACGCAAGGATGTTTTATCTTTATTAATGATCTTCATAATTACATATACAAAAACAGGCTCCTAGCCTTGGAATCTGGCTCACCAGCCTAATAAACACATAAGTCTCTCAACTTATAACCACTCGACTCACCATTCTATACAAATAATTACAAATTCAGTAGGGGCTCGACGTTGGGGTATTATAGGTTCAGTGGCCTACAAATTGGCCCTTCCAGCTACTTCCAAAATCCATCTGGTGTTCCATGTTTCCTGTTTGAAGAAAGTGGTGGGACAAAATTGCAGGGTCCAAACCATCCTTCTGGAACTAGATGAAGAAGGCTCCCTTTGGATCCAACCAGAAGTCATCCTCAATAACTGTAAACATTAGTTGTATGGTCGGACTATCAAGGAAGTACTAATCCAGTGGAAGGACACGTCACCAGGGGATGCGACTTGGAAACCAACATCCATACTCCAATAGTTTCCGCACCTTTAGCCTTGAGGACAAGACTATTTTTGAAGGGGGAGGGTATGTTAGGATCCTATCCTAACCCCTCTTCATGGGTCATCAGTTAAACGTGGGGAACCTACGAAATAGAGGAAGAAATTCCTCGAGGAAAGAGAATCCCATTGAAAAGGTAGAAAAATAAAGAGAAAATGAAAAGTTATGTATGTCAAAGCATAGGATTTTAAAAGAGGGAAATCCAATTTCTAGCAGAATAAATTCCATTGTTGTTTCTCCTCTATCACCATAATAAAATCACAGGCATTCAATAGAGACCAATCCAATCAATATCTCATCAAGACCAGTTAGTGTGGATGACCAGATGATGTTGGATTTTCTTGGAGCTGATTATACAATGGATGGAATTAGAGTGGCAACTGGTGCACAACATTATGTTGAAGAAGTTCATGTGGTGCAACCTCTTGTTGAATAGTTAGACATTCTAGAAAATAGTCATGGGCATGTCCAATCTCCTCCTAGAATTGATCCGCTAGTGATTGAAAGGGAAAGAAATGTAACGTTGTGAATTCCACAGTAGGGAGGTCAAGAGTGCCAAAATAGGGGTTCATCGTCCCTACCTAGATTGAGCAATGTGTGGCAAAGAATTCCTAAATGCATTCAAGTGGATGAAAGTGGTCTAGCATCACTTGAAGGTAAGTTACCTAAACGTACTATTCGTTATGATTCTTATAAAATCATTAAAGAATATTTTGAAACAAAATTCAATGAAGCTAAATGTCAATTATTTTTGGCTTTGTTAAAATATAGAAGATTGATTGTTGTTAGGAGAATTTTAGGCATTAAACCAGTCAAAGGTTTAGAAACAAGTCATCATATTGTTAGAAACCTTGTGGATGATTTTCAAAGAATTGGTAAGAAATCATGTTCTAAAGACCATAATGCAACCCGACATGTCTTGTCACAATCAATTGTTTGCAAGATCACAATAAAACATCATTTGCTCTAGAAACCCTCTCATCTCATGAAATTCAATATCAAAAACCTTAGAAAGTATTCTCTTAGATGAGATAGCCTCAACATAGGTGACCCAACATATTTGTGGGCCTTCACTGGTAGGCTACCTTGTTCTGACATGAAGTTAATTAGAGAAATTAAGGAACTAGTACAAGATTTATGGCATGAGTACACTAGGCCTTATTCCAACCAAAAATATGTACTAAAATTGATAAGGGGATCTAGGGACCATGAACCCCATATTAAACACTTTCTTGACCTTACACAGACAAAATTCTATGAGAAATAATTTACCACTTTACAAACTTGGTTGTTGGTACAAACCTCCAACTACAAATAATGCCAATTAAGAACTCATCAAAGGTACAATACTTTTTTCCTTACTCTAATCATGATAAGTTAATGGAGACCATCAATATTTGAAGTGATCCCAATGGTCTACTTGAATGACCATAGATATGTAAGAGAAATAATTGAACAAATATTTCAGACTAATGAATGATTGAAATTTTGGCTTCCTTCTATGGTTGTTATGATATTCTTGTAAGTTGTGGTTATTTTTGTTTGTTAGGGAACTATGTTTATCCTTCCCTTCCCTTTCCTTTCATTGCTTTCCTTGCATTTCCTTTCCTTTCTTTCCTTTCTTTCCCTTACTTTCCTTTCCTTTCATTTCCTTGATTTCCTTGTCTTTCCTTGCCTTGCTATGTCATGCCATGCCATGCCTTGCATTTCCATGTCATGCCATGCCTTGCCTTTCCATGCCATGCCATGCCTTGCATTTTCATTCCATGCCATGCCATGTCATGCCTTTCCTTTCCATGCCATGACTTACCTTGCCTTCACTTTCCATTCTATTCCATGCCATGCCTTGCCTTTCCTTGCCATGCTGTATCATGTCATGCCTTGCATTGCCTTACATTTTCATGCCTTTCCATGCCATGACGGGACTTGTTTTTCCATGCCATGCCTTGCCTTTTCTTCACTTTCCATGCAATGCCTTTCCATGGCATGCCTTGTCTTTCCTTTCCATGGCATGCTTTCCATGCCATGCCATGCCATTCCATCCCTTGTCTTTGCATGTCATGCCTTGACTTTCCTTCACTTTCCATGCCATGCCATGCCATGCCTTTTTTTTGCACTTATTTTGTCACCTAAATGAGAAAAATAATAGTGCTTACAAGCCTAGTTGGGTCAGCTAGGCAACACAATAGTAAAGGAAAGGGTTAGAAATATAAAGCATAAAAGATGAGCAAAGAATTAAACTAAGAATGATAAAAACAATTAAACTATAGTGTATAAGAACATAAGAACAAGGAACAAACAAGACTCATGCCACCAATTGAAAGAATTGTATTAGTGGAAAGAAACATCTGAAGAGAAAGGGAGACTTTGGGTCCCCTCTTCCTCCAAGGGAGGGCTCTTGGACCCCCAAATATTGTGTTCTTCTTACAAATGAGGAACTATAATGAAATGGTGAAGAGAATCCAAAGCAAATTCATTCTAGAGGTGATATGAATAACTAAGTGCAATGGCACTAGCATACTCTTGACGAGGAAAGAGGACCCTCCAAGAGAATATCAACAACATAACAATACAAATGAATTTCTTGAAAATGTAGTGCACCCATGGCTTCCTTTTATAGCATAACTTTGAGGCATTATTCAACCAACTTTTAGTGTGAACAATGGGCCATTTAGGGCACCCTTAGGTCTTTGACCAGCCACCCAGCCAGATTCAGCCGAGATTTGGACGTCAAATCGACTTGGAAGCTGAACCAGAAGTGGGTGGGAGGCCGACAAAAATAATAAATGTGTTGTTTTGATGGATGCACGGTTTTTTGCGTCCACAATCATGCATCGTGCACATGTGCACTTTTTCCTACATTTTTGAATGGCGCATGTGCGCGCGCTCCCTGTGTAGTCTTAGCGCATGATGATTTTATTGCTGATTGTATAGTTTTGGGCCTTTTGGAAATGAAGTTTTGGTCCATGGGTGAACTAATAGATGTTTGGAGATGTTGGATTCCTGTAACCATTTGTGGATGAAATTTCAGTGATAACACTTTTCATGCCATGATTTGCCTTGCCATGTAACGCCTTGTATTCACTTTCCATATCATGCCTTTCCTTGTCTTGTCATTCCTTTCCTTGAAATATCATGCCTTTCCATGCCATACCATGATTTTCCATGCCATGCCATGCCTTTCCTTTCCATGCCATGCCATTCCATGCCATGCCATTCCATGCCATGCCTTCTCATGCCATGCCATGCCTTCTCCTTCCATGCCATGCCATGCCATGACATGCCTTTCCATGCCATGCCTTGCCTTTCCATGCCTTTCATTTCCATTTCATGTCATGCCATGTTGTGCATTTTCTTGTCATGCCTTTCCTTGTCTTCACTTTCCATGCCATTCGTTGCCTTGCCCTGCCTTGCCAAACCATGCCTTGCCTTGCCATGCCTTACCTTTCCTTCAGTTTCCATGCCATGGAATGCCATGCATTGCATTGCCTTTCCTTTCCATGCCATTCCATACCTCTCCATTCCATACCTCACCATTCCATGGCTTGTGTTACCTTGTCATGCCTTGCCTTGTCTAACCTTACAAGGTGTTAAATTGTCAAACATATGTAACAAGCACTAAGAAAAACCCTAGTCCTAGAGATCCTGCAAAAAACATTTCTATGGGAAACAAAATGATAGAGGAGTGCCCCAAATAACTAAAACCTATTTCCCCATATCCAATGAAACTGACAATTCATCCATTCGAGTCTCGGTTTGAGTTTTATCGCGAGTTGCAACTCACCTCCTCAAGTCATTCATGGACATGTTGGAAATTTGGTCTAGGGGCATAAAATCAAAACCAAGCAGCATAATAGAGTTATGTAAGTTCCCACATGTTTTTTTAGCTAAGGCCCACATGACCATGCTACCCACAATCGCCCGACACAGGGTTCTTGAAAATCAACCTCGTGGTCAGAATTTGCACTATGTCTCATTGAGCAACACCCTAGTCCCAAAGATCCT
>SNQJ01S0005749.1:287265-302769 GCA_010110895.2 Picea sitchensis
GAGTCTTTACTTTCTCAAGTTCTTTTCTTAGACTTACTACTTCACATTCTAATTTCTCATTATGTTTCTCCTTTTCTTCAAGCTAATTTTTCAGAGTTTCTATAGTGATTTTACTCTCTTCTAAACAAATTTTGAGTTTATTGTTTTCATCAAGAAAGTCATTGTCTTTTAGAGCATCCTCAAAAATATCCTTTTCTTCTCTAGATCCTTTTTCAAATGCTATGAGAAGTCTAAGGTCTTGTTCACATTCTTCCTCACTATTAGATAACCCATCAATATCTTCATGAGTATAGAAACTATGTTTAGACCTAAAATGATTCTTATTCCTTCTTGCTGCTTCCTTCCCTTTTTTATGTGTTTTTTTATAAGGACACTTAGCAGCATAATGACCAACTCTTCCATAATCAAAACATTTGAAAGGAAGCTTACCTCTGAACCGTCCTGTCCCAATTTGAATTTTCCTTACAAAGTTTATCTCATCTTTCTCTGAGATATAACCTGATCCTTCTATTGTTTGTACGCCCATTCCTTTTGTAGAAGTTCTAAAGATTGCATCTTTGACTTCAAATGGTCCTCCTCTTCTCATTTCATAAGTAGTTAGTATGCCATGTAGTTGCACCACAGTAAGATTTTGAAGATCCTTCTTTTCTTCAAGAGCTGATACTTTTGACTCAAATTTTGCAGTTAGAGATCTTAAAAAAATTTCAACCAAGGTAGATTCGGTTATTGTTTCTCCTAAATTTCTCATGCGATTTACAATATCATCAAGACGTAAAAAGAAATTGGCAATGCTTTCCTCATTATTCATTTTAAGATTCTCATATTGAATTTTGAGGGTTTACAGTTTATCACTTTTTACCTTTTCATCACCTTCATAACTCAGAATGATTTTTTCCCATATGTCCCTTGCTGTGTTTAGCTGCATGACTTTGACAAATTCTGATTCAGTTAGACTTCCTAACAGAGCATTGACTACTTTTGCATTTGTTTCGTAGGTTTTTCTTTCTGCGGGATCTGTTGGTACTGTAGATGGATATTGATATCCTCCTTCAACAATAGCCCATGCATCTGCTCCCAGAGACTGAAGATAATATCTCATCCTTATTTTCCAGAAGATTAAATTGTTTCCATTGAAGAGTGGAGGCCTGATAGATGCCATTCCGTCTTGATTGCTCATTTTGATTGATCTTCCTTCTAGCGGCTAAGCCTTTTTCAGAAGGACCTGGCTCTGATACCAATTGATGAGAAATACTGAGAGGGGGGGGGTAAATCAGTGTTTTTCAACAATCAATCGATTTCCTCTTTTCTTTCACTGAAAACCTTAGGCTACTTTGTAGAGACAAGTTGTTGTATATTCTTACGAAAACAGGAGTGCATCCAAAGATATTATTATGAATTTCTTCATTCATCAGATGTCTTATTAAGCAATAGATCAGTGCAGTAATAAAAAAATAAATCAACACATGTGAATAAGACACATGAACACCAGGATTTTAGGTGGAAACCCAAATCGGGAGAAAACCACCGCTGTCGTTGTCTCTGTCTTCAATAGTTATTAAGAAAACATTTTACAACATTGTACTAGTGCAGACTCATACTAGTACACAGGCTTCTACCTGCAGAAGGCTGCAACCTTCTCTCGTTTACCAGCCTTTCCTAGAAGGGAGCTTCAACCCCGTGAAGATAGCACCAGTTTCTACTGGTAGGATGCTTCTACTGAGGGTTTTAACCCTCAGACTCACTGCTGACCACGTTTCATTAATTTTCACACTGGATCAGGCATTTTCATCTAGTGGCTATGACAACAACAAAAATTATCTCTAGAGTAAACACAGATCTACAGACTGCCAGGCAGCTGCAAAAGCTTCCTAAACACACATTAAACAAGTCAATAAACCTGGAGATGATGTCGCCGCTCTCGTGGTTGTTAAACCCACGGTCGAGAACTCTTTGTCAGTGTATATCTGTCGCCCGACTGCCACAATGAGGTTCCTCCATCCTCAAACCTTCCATGCAGCCTGCACAAATGACCTCATCCACCTGTAGATATCCCTTCTGTCAGAAAATGGCCTCCATGTCCTCCAAAGGAAGACCCCTGCAACCTATCACCGGCCTTACTTCACCTTTTTCTTCTTCCTGTAGAAAGGGCATCGACCCCTTCTTAAACCCATGGGTCCAGGAACAGTTCAACGCTCATCAGGTCCCATATTTATTGCTCGGGGGAAATCAGACCCCTTTTTAAAATTTGAATTAACCCTATGCGCCCTTTTTAAATCGGGTTTCAGGATTCCTTATGTATCAGTTTCTTTGCCTCTTGAATTCACGATTTTCGGATACCCGAACTCCTCCGTACTCTTGACATGCATCCCACCGAATGGACCTTTGACCTACCACCTACCCTCCGGGGTGGCCCACACGCTATCTGCTATATCGGGAAATCGCGTATCGCGATTTCGCGATGTCTGATGCACTTGTTTACAGGACTTGCGAAACTCCGAATCCCGATTCTCCGATGAAGCACCTTTTCTCCACGCGCTGGCCCTCCTGGTTCATCTCCAGGTCCACATGACCATTACTCCGTGACCACAATCTTACCCCGTTGGGGCTACAGAGTTTGTGATGCCTCAATGCATACAACCGTGGGATTCCCGATCGTCCAAATCCCGACGCTCCGTTACGCTGACAGCTGCCCTGCACTATGCCTCTGTCCTTCTACTATGCTGTGTTGACAGCTGGCCCCCACTCATCGGGGTTTCACTGATCGCGATTTCATAATGCATAAATCACTTGTCACCAGGATCCCCGATTCTCCGATGAACAAAAAACTCCGACGGCGCCCGATCATTTTCCACCTGTCCTTGCAGATGGACGGTCCCTATTCCTCTGTACTCCTTCCACCCAATCCCCAAAATTCCATATAGAGCTGTGATCAACGGTCCTGGTGCGATCTTGAATTAACGGTTGCGATTGAATCACAATACCGCATTTCACGATTTTGGGGTTTTCGTTGTCGAGTGAATTGGACATTTCAAAGTCCCAAACCCTGATATTCTGCTGACATCACACGTGGTTTGACACGTGTTAAATTCTGCCACATGTCACTCTGATTTGTGACTTACATGTGTCTGAAGTGTTGAATCTGTCTGACACTTGTCACTACCTGGTTGTGCCACGTGTCGCTTAGCTGACGTAGTCTATTGACGTGGGTTGAGTCGATGGTCTAGATCATTTCTGGATCTGACGGTCTAGATTCAATCGTGATTTCACATATCGCGAAATCAGGGTTTTTGTTGCATTGTGTTCTTTGCATATTGAAATCCCGATCCCCGAAACTCCGATGAAGAAAATCAACGGTCCATATCTCATGATTGCTTTTAACGGCTGCGATCAAATCACGAAATCGCATATCGCGATTTCGGGGTTTCTGTTGTAATTGTTCACAGGACTCGTGAAACTCCGATTCCCGATGGCTTATCTTCCTCGCAGCTTCTACAGATCTAACGGTTGTCAGCGACGCTCTACAGGAATCATACGTGCTCATCCAAAACTCAACCATACACAACCACCATACACTGATTTTCTTATATGAAAACTCTTCTTCCTCCTTTGCCATCAATGACAATATTTCCAACAGTGAGTGCACTACAAACTGTTCCAATTTTAGCAGTTCGCATCGCCTTCAGCAGGATGCCCTGTGAACTTTCCTGTAGATGTCATTTTGCATTTAAAACATAGAAACTGATGCCAAAAATGTGCAAGAATCCTTAAAAACTTTGTTAATTCCTGCTACAACCTTTAAATCATGACAGTGACTTGCAAAAATAGCATATGGCCATAATTATAGCAGCATAAGACAAAATACTCCTTAGGGTTATAAGCCTTCATATATAAGACACCATAGAAAAACTAATTATATTGATGCAGATATGATGCTTCATCTTTGTCTCCTAGTGGCCACCTGAGCCAACATGTCCAGGTTCTGTTTTATAATCTGTTCCTTCAACTGCTTCACTTCCTCCTTCAACTTCCTATTTTCAGCTTGATGAGCTCTATTTTTCCTGTACACACTCTTCATTTTCCTATGCAGAGGTAAGGATCTCTTAACCCAATGATTTTCCTTTGTAACAATTTCTTCAAACATATCTATATTTTCCTTTAGTTGAATCTTGGTCTGCAGATTTTCCTTTTTCAACTGTTGATTCTCAGCCCTTACATCTTTCAACTGCCTCCTGAGCCTTTTGAAAGTGGATCCCTTTCATCAGAAGGAGACTTGATCTCAATAATTTATGTTGGCTTTTTAAGAGGCTTGGTTTTGACTGTTTGTTGAGCTAGTGCTCTAGATTCACCCTCTTCCACAGAGACATGCTTCTTTGTTGCTGATCTGGTGAATGGTATTTTAGGCATAACAAATTCTGCAGCAATGGGTGGATAAAAAACAAGTTTCTTTCTGTTCATATTTCTTGCTTTTCTAGAGGATGTCTCCATAGGTCAACACTTTTCCATAGGAGAAGTTTCTTCCTCGAGAGGTTGTGAAGGGACTTCTCCTATCAAGAGGTTTATTGAGATGAATTATCCCTTTTAACCATGCTCCTCCTTTTACTGGACTCTGTGTGCACACTCTTTTCAACAGAGGTAGGTTTCTTTCTCTTTGTTTGTGGTGTGTTGACAACATCTGGCTAAAATTATGATGCAACTAGGAAAGAATCCCAATCACTATTAGTCATTTTAAGTTCTTCTAACACTAGAATATTGATCATACCTGAATGGAAGACACTGGCATCCACCTGCTTGGATTTGGATTGAACTTTATCTGACATCTTCCCAATGTTTCTGAGCAGATACGAGGGAAGATTCAAGGGCTCTTTTCCAGTAAAATGCATCAATAGTCTAATATGGTATTGATAGAATATATTAAACCTACCTTCACAAGTAAAATACCTCTGAATGAATTTGATAATCTTATCATAATACTCCAGCATATGATTTGTAGGCACTCCCTTGGATAGGTTATCTTCTCGATATTCAGCTTTTAAGAAATCCTTAGAAAATTCAGACTTCAGAGACATGGAATTAAACCATATTTCTCCCTCTAATGGTATCTATGTAGCTGTAGAAATGGACTGCTCTATAACCTCAAACTCTAGTGTACCAAACTTATTCTTTACCCCATTTAAATTCAATGCAAACTGCTTGGCAACCTCAGGGTGTCCTCTCTGTATCTTCTCACAAAAAACTAGGCAACTCACTTTCTGAAATGCCTCTTTGAAAGATGGATCTGAATTGAATAGTTGCAGGTCATAGGGCTCAACCATGACAATATCCCATCCTTTATGAATCTTATTCCCTTGTTGAGTGTCCATGAAAGCTAAGTAAACCCCCCCCCCTTTGATAACAGTTGCTACCAGAGTATGTGATGGAAACTGATGAATTTAGGGTTTTACTATTTGATTTTACAAAAGTTAGGGTTTGTTGGAAAAAGGATTTTACACTAAAGCAACACTGCAGGAAATACAATAAGATTTAAGATAAGATATTGGGGGAAAACATGACAACCCAAAACTGAATGAAATCTCAAATAGACAAATTTCAGAGAAACTATGTAAAGTAGGGAGTTTGCAATGCGCTTTCAATTCACAACACGTTGATTAAGTTTGCAGCAATGAATTTTAGACTAGGGTTTTCATTAGAATAATATGTCATATACCATATCATTCATGATATGTCTCAATCATTCCATAAACCATGTACCCTAAGATATGCCAAAAGAAAGTACCATAACATCAATGATGTGCCTCAACCAAGTACCAAAATATGTGCCTCATACATATTCCATAACATCCAAAACCATATACCAAGTATATGCCTCAAACATGTGCTAACATCACAAAGATGTTCCTCTAACAATGAACCATAACAACCATACACCACGTACCAAGGATATATCTCAAACATGTATCAACTTCACAAATACATGTACCTCAAACATATGTATCCATGTACCAAAAGGCCTCTAAGACATGCCTTAAGCATGTACCAAACCATCCATAATAAAAGACTCAAAAACACATAATAACATACCTTTACTCATGAATAAAACCTGGTGCATGTCATCACATACCAACTAACCAACCTAGTGCATATCATCTTCAACAAACTCAAGATAACATCTTTCTTCAAATTTCCTTTAGCCTCATTGGAAAAAATACAGTCATCTCATGGGGCCTTGCGTGACGAACCTCATTCAACCCGTGGGGGTGCCTCATGAGACTCCCTAATCCAAACCCACGAGGTTCTGTCAAATAAGGTTTTCCAAAACCCTTCTCTATCTAAAACTTCAAGACTTGTGCACTCCTTCGCTTGCTCAGTTTCGCTACGAAAATATCACTTGAGAGATATATATTCAATAAAATTGTGTGTATTCAAATGAGAGGCTTCTTAAAGTTTATTTATACTTTTCCAAGTGACTTATTTCCTTAACTATAGGGTCGACCTATACTTTCTTGTTATAACTGTTTTACCCTTTAATAACCATTTCTTAACCATTCTTCAAGGATTTCAACTTCACGAGGGAATAAATAATCAACCGTGAGGAACCACGTGATGTACCACCTACTTTTGTAAATGGAATGGCTAGGACTATCAATCTATGAGGGTTTTTCATGTACTTGTAATATTCTTCAACCTCATTTTCCTCAGTCAACTTCGTGCCTCATGACCACACCTCTAGGATTCTTGTGCACTTATTCAAAGTGTCTTCCCGTGAGGGCCATGATCAAAGTTATTCCATAAGGGGACCACTTTGGAGACTTCTTCAATTATACCCATTACTTCTAGAGGCTTCTAGACTTATTCTAAATTTGACATCAATGACAATTAATTTTCTAACAATATCCCCCCTTGGAATTGATGGAAACTATTGAGTCATGGGAATGACACCTTTTTTCCATAATTTTGTTACTTATCTCATACCTTTTCCTTCCTATTCAACCCTTTTCCATAATTATCATGCTTCAAGAATTTCCTTTTTGGAACTGGTATGTTAATCCATTTGATGCGTTGATTCTTTAAGATTTTCTTGCATTTAGGAAAGGATGATGTATGTGTTGGGTAACCACCGATTAATTGCTAAAGAATATTGTAGAATAATAAGATTTTTCTACTCGAAGGAGTTTCTAATCTGAGGTGCTACTATTCTAAGGTATTGTTACTCTGAGGTGCTACTACTCCAAGATGTTGCTACTCCGAGGTGTTGTTACTCCGAAGTGCTTCTACTCTGAGAATTGATACACAAACATCTTGGAATGTTGTTACCACTGAAGGATCACTACATGATGATGAATAGACCATTGACCATGGACCCGTATGTCAAAGATTTATTTATCTGATGATGTGGCTCACCTTAAAGTCACAACCATTGTATGTTTTGAACACGGGATGTCCACCTCGATAACAGGACAGTTCAACCGACTATTTCCATAAAAAATCATTTACATAAGTTGTAATGGGTTACAAGAATATTTATTATACTCTATATCTTGTTAATTAAGACGACATCAAACAACTTGAGAATCAAAATATTCTCAAGTATGTTTATAATTGTAATGTTTCTGAGATTAGAAGAGGAAGATAAAGTTTAAAAGGGAAGATCATCTTTGCTCCTAGATTAGGATGGTTTTTGGAGAATAGATGATAGTCGACAGACTCATGTGTAATAGCAATTGTATCTACACCTCTTGATTGAATAATTTATATCTGGAAAGTTGTGGTATCAATTTATGAGTGCATAAAGTTGTAGTTTATGTAGTTTTTCTCCCTTGCTAAGGAGGAAGGGCCCTCCTCTTTAACAGGGTTGTTGTTCCTGTATTATTAGTTAGATTAGCTATACCATCTTGTTATTATTTTCCTTAGTTCAATTCTTGGTGGAGCTAATTGTTGTGAGTGAGTTGTTTTAATTATAGTTGTTCCAATTTGGTTTATTACTGGTGTGTTTCACTTCAATTCAGTACGAGTGCATTCCTATTTTATTCTGGAAAGAGTTCATTTCATTTCTTCAAAAGCGTGTTTTGAATTTATTCTAGCAAGTATCTTGTTTCATTAAAGCAAGATTTCATTTCAATTCCGCATGAATGTGTTCTCAATTCAATTTTAGCAAGTGCTTTATTCCAATTATGTATGCATGAGTTTTCAATTAAGTGCAACAATCGTTTCAATTCCAATTATACAAGAGCGTGTTCTGATTAACTGCAGTGAGAGTGTGTTTCCTTTGTAGAAGAAGACTATTGACAGACGTGCTCCTTTCTTTTTAGCAGTTTGGTTTGTGAATTTCCTTGAGATTCCATTAGTAGTAAGGATTGGATAATTAGTAATTGGTTCAAGTTCAATAGAAGGTAGATTGGTTCTTATGAGTTTCTTCTTAGCATTTTACTTGGTTGCAGCTTAATCTGATATAAGGATCTTATTTATTCATGAGTAGTTGTGCAGGGAGTGTGTGATTAATAGATTTCATTCATCATAAAGTGTTAGGAGAGTTCTTTGTGTGCATAAACTGTTAGGAACCAAATATCAATATAGCATAGAAAAACCTCAAAATAAGTATTGAACGCCTTGAAAAAGAGATAAATTCAGATAATAAGCCTCTTCGAGGGGGCAGCCTCCTTATGCCCACATAAATGTTCAATTCCCAGATCATTCCAAATGAAAATGTCTCCTTGGTATATATAGGATACTAGGAGGTATAATTACAACTAATGGAATAAAGTCGACATAAATAAAATAACATTCCTAATGTAATATGCCCCAATTAAGGGGTAATGAGCTAGTATTAGGGCTTAACATGCCCCTCCCCTTGAGACAAGTGCTGTCCATAATGCTTGAGTAACTCTATATACTTCTGTATAAAATACTCATCTTCCCAAGTGGAATCTTCAGCCGGTAGTTTCCTCCATTTAATGAGATACTCCGAAATGGATCTATTCCTCAACTGGCGAATTCTTATGTTAGTTATGGCTTTAGTCTCCAATATGATTTTTCCTTCTTCGTCAAGTTCTGGCAATATAGTTTGAACTGGGATCTTGTCACCTATAACCTTCTTTAAGCGTGAAACATGGAAAAATGGGTGTACTCGTGAAGATGCAGGCAACTCCAATTTGTATTCCATAGTACCAATCTTTTGCAACACCTTATAAGGGCCATAGTACTTTGGTGATAATTTATTATCCTTCTTGGCTTGCTTGAGGGACAGACATATGTTAATTTTGTATGGTTGTAGTCTTAAAACACCGATCCCTACTTCAAAAATTCTTCACTACAATGTTGATGTGCTTGTTGTTTCATGTGATTATGTGCCATGGTCAGATTGTCCTTTAAGATTTTGATATTTTGTTGTTGATGCTTGGTGTGATTACTTTACTTGAACCTTGGAGTTTTTAATTTTTAGAGAAGAAGTGATGGAGGAGGGTGGTATCATAAGAGTGCCATAAATGGTGTCATTTTTATTAGGTATGAAAGGAAATGTTATACCACCATTCTTCCAAATTAACCATTTGAACCATTGTGTTTGTTTATCAAAGAGACAAAGCAACGAAGGTAGCCTTCGATACATTTGTTCACTATATCTGTTTGTCCATCCAAGATCTGAGGGATGATAGGATGAGCTATGAGCCAATTGAGTACCCTAAGCAAAGAAAATAATTTTGTCCAAAATCATCCCAGTGAAGATGGGATCTGCATTCATACAATAATCTTTGGGCTGCCATGGCTTTGAACTATCTCCATGAATGTGGTGAGTACTATTTTGAAGGGATGAGAGAGTGCACAAAGGTGTGTGTACTTGGTCGGTCTATCAAAAATCACCACACTTAGGCTTCCCTTGTTGTACTGTCTGAATTAAGCTTGTAAACCTTTTTGCTTTCTTTCCTCAGGTGTTGAAGTGTCAACCTTGTAAGTTGAGGTGCTTTAGAAGAAGGAGCCTTATTCTCTCTATAGATGTTAGGATTGAGCCTTCTAGTAGCCTTCACCAGCCATGTGCACTTTCAACATTTCTTGGCATAGCAAATGCATTCTCCAATGATTTGTGTTTGGTGAGCCTCATGTTGAATTTTAGCTCCTTTAGAGATTCCTATGAATGCATCAATCAAGTGCTCCTCTGGAATATGTTACCTTTATATTCAATCTTTGGAAGTTCTCAATGTGTTGATGTGAGCCTTTTGCTTGAGTTTACTATCATTAGCTAAAGAAGGCATGCTCACCATATCCTCATAGTGTGTTATCATTTCTTCTATGAAATGATAGCACACTATGAGAAGTGAGAAGTGATTTGTGAGAACAAAGCCATCGATACCATACAAATTGATTGGGTTCTAAATATAAAGAAATTCATACCTTTTGTGTATATGTGGCACATTAATGTAGATCAAATAATTGCTCATCAGTATCCATGTGATAGGGTCCTTTCCATCAAACTTCCTCATATCGATCTTAGGAGCGATGGTTGGTCTTCAACCCAAAGTTGATTTCTCCGTCTTGATTCACCTTCCTTGTGTCCTTATCATGAATTTCATGGGATACATTTTCACTTTTCAGTGTCCTCTCTATTACAAGATTTTTCAATACTTCTAAGATCTCCTCTTTTAAACCATCCATATTTTCCTCAACAACTTCCATCTCTTCTAGTTCATTTTTTGTTCTTGTCTTCTTTTGTAACTCATTTATGTCACATTTTCTTCACCTTCATCAAGAGTTCCAATAGTATTATTTTTGGAGGCTTATTTTGGTGTAGAAGTTCCCTTTTTAAGTGGCATTGTCGAAGTATCACTTTAAACCTTGATTTTCGGGTGGTTCAACATAGACAATCTTCCTTTTATTATATCTCAAAATTTGGCCCTTAGGTATGAACTTTTTCCATCAAACTTCCTCATATCGATCTTAGGAACGTGGTTGGTCTTCAACCCAAAGTTGGAGTTTCTCCATTCTTGATTCACCTTCCTTGTGTCCTTATCATGAATTTCATGGGATACATTTTCACTTTCAGGTGTCCTCTCTATTACAAGATTTTTCAATACTTCTAAGATCTCCTCTTTTAAACCATCCATATTTTCCTCCAACTTAGCTTCCATCTCTTCTAGTTCATTTGTTGTTACTGTCTTCTTTTGTAAACCATTTATGTCCCTACGCATTTCTTCACCTTCATCAAGAGTCCAAGTAGTATTGTTTGGAGGCTTATTTGGTGTAGAAGTTCCCTTTTTTGGTGGCATGTTGTCCAAGTATCACTTTAAACCTTGATTTTCAGGTGGTTCTGCTAGACAATCTTCCTTTTATTGTATCTCCAAAATTTTGGCCCTTCTGAGTATGAACTTTTATTTTTTGTAGGTCTCTGATATTTCTTCTCTTCAATGCCATAGGTCTGATAAAAATTGGATGTGACAAGTGGAATTTATGGTAACTTCTCCACAACTTGCTGATTTTTGGCCTTTCCAGGAGATCTCACTTGTATAGAGTGGCCCGCACAAAATGATTGATATAAAATTATGAAACTCGTACTAGAACTACTATGGGTTGTCCACTATCCAATGCAATTAGTCTCACTCAATTTGGATACTCTAGGAATAATTTATGATTGTTTACTCGAAACACCTGCTTGAGACTAGTCAATAGGACTAGTCAGATACCCTATCCTCCACAGGGTGTATATACAAATTTAAGATGAACCAGAAGTTGAAATTGATACCAAAGATACCTTACTAATTTATGACAATATCCTCCGGAGTTCAGGGTCTTGATCTGTCTGCTAAATATCCTTCAATCCGTTGCTTCTCAATCATTGTAGAAAAAAAAGTTACAGTGAAAATGCCATGGTGTCTCAGATGTAGCAGTGAAACCCCAAGACCTTGAGCTCTAAAACCAAATGTTCGGAACCAAATATCAATATAGCATAGAAAAACCTCAAAATAAGTACTCAACACCTTGAAAAAGAGATAAATTCATATAATAATCCTCTTCGAGGGGCAAACTCCTTATGCCCACATAAATGTTCAATTCCCAGATGATTCCAAATGAAAATGTCTCCTTGGTATATATAGGAGACTAGGAGATATAATTACAACTAATGGAATGAAGCCGACATAAGTAAAATAACATTCCCAATGTAATATGCCCCAATTAAGGGGTAATAAGCCAATATTAGGGCTTAACATAAACATTGCACAATAACCTTGTAATACAAGACTTACCCTGGGTTGACAATTGAATGCATTGGATGATTTAATTCGAGAATTAAACACACCAACATTTTTGGTGGCATTGTCGGCGAGGTTATTAAGCGCACAAGAATAATACATCATCCTAATGAATTGTGGGATATATGATGCATTAATAAAATAGGAGAAGAACGACCGGCCCCAAAAAATAAAGGAAGAGGAAGGGGCCCTAGTGGAAAAAGAAATCTTGATCAAGTACGGGTGACATATATTCAAGATCTAATAAACAAGGTGGATTCATCAGCTTTAGGGGGGTACATCAGAAACCTAAAGTGATAAGAAGGGTGTATTCTCAGTCCTATGTTTGGGGAGAGTCATCAACAACAACAACATAGACCGAATATCAAGATTTGATAGAAGGTCTAGAGCATTCCAACAATGAAAATCAGGAACATTCAGATTCTAGGATGGAAGTCAATCAACCTAATAATAGGTAAGACGTTGAACAACCCATTCTTGAGCCCATTTATAACCCTATTTTGGATCACAGGAGTGTTGTTGGGCACCCAAAACAATCGTCGGATAATATCCCAAAAACATAAGATATCCCTAGACTTGATTGGCAGAAGCTTTGTGCTTTGTGGCAAAGACACATGGCAAATGAAAATGGAAATGAAACAATTTCAACCTTTTATTTCCCTATTGGGAACATTCCAGGACTGGAACCAATGAAGAATACATCTCTATCTGCACTTCCAAGCTCTCATGGTTAGATAAGTGAAGAACCAAACACCTTCCTGTTCGAATTTGACGTTTTGTGCCGAAGCTATGATTATACTACGGATGCTCAGAAACTGAAAATATTTCCAACTACTGTAAAGGGGCCAGTGTTAAGATGGTTCATGGGCCTTGGTGTTGACTCTATCACCTCTTGGGATAATATGAAACAAACCTTTCTGATGAAATACCAGGACTATTTCATAAAAAAGGATTAGGGGGAAGAACTTTTCAAAATGTATCAGAAGGAGGAAGAGAGCCTGGAGGATTGTGTGGAATGCCTCAAATATAATTTACATAGATTAAAACATAATGATTTGGATAAGGACATTTTGAAGATAATTCCAATTTGAGGTATGAGGGATGATTGTCTAGATATGTTGAACCTAATGGGGAAGGGATATATATCAAAGGAGCCACTTGAGGAGATTATTGATTTATGCCTGAGGAGATTGAGAGGGTCATCAAGGAATAGATACCAAACATGAGATACTACTGCAAGAATACAAAAATCGGCCAACGATGGAGTAACAAGAGAAGAAATTGGTAATTTATTTGAGAATTTTAATACCAATATCCTAAGCTCTTTAAGCACACAGTTGGATGTTTTGCAGGTAAAGAAAAAACAGGCTGAAGCAGAGAAGGAATTGGAAGTCTTTTGTCCTAAATGCAAGGAAAAACATCATCGTGGGGAATGCCCACTTGAAAGCATGGAAATATGCAGTATCTGCAAACTAGACCACCTAACAAAACTTTTTCCATCATTGCCAGGATTTAAAGTATTATTTAAGCATTCAAATGAAGAGGCAGCACAAGCATATTTCATCTCCAAGAAACCATGACAAGCTCATCTACCATGTATGCCTCAAGATCCATCCTCACCTTTCAATAATTGGAACCATATGTATAATACTTAGATTCCACAACAAATCCAATATCCCTCAAACCCATGGAAATTTCCCAACCCACCACAAACGCAGTATCCCATGGCTTGGGTTCCATATCTGAATCAAATAGTTCCATGGTCTCAAGGATGGAGAAATTATTCGTTCGACGGAGGGAAATTCCTAATCCAGTCTCTGTCATTTTTATAACAACCACCTTTGCAAGTAAAACAACAACCATTACTCCTTCCACTCAATATCTTACCAAGTAACCCTCCAATACGACCCCATTTACATGTTCAGTCTAACCCGAATCCAAATAACAAAACTGTCCAACAAGAAGAAACGTCCATATTCCCCACATATTGCATCGCCCCTGCTTAGTGCAACGAAGTACAACTTAGGTCAGGAAGAATAATAAATCAACAACCATCACTTATAATTACAGAACATAACGAAACATATTCATAGAGTGAAATAGCCCCACCTTGCAGAAAATCTGAAGAACACCAAAAAAACATAGAAACTCCAAAAAAAACAAGTTGAAACTCAGAACGATATTTCTACCTCTGTTGAAACTCCCAAGAAATAGCATAAAAATTAGGCTACCACCTCTGTTGAAACTCCTCCATACTCATAAAGGTTAAAAACTTCCCAAGTGTATTCCCTAACCTGAGTTCGACTTTATTGGAGAACTGAAAAACTTGTGTGCTAAAATTCTTCTACTGCAAGATATCAAAGACGTACCAATTTACACCAAAACAGTGAGGGAATTGTGCATCAAAATGATTGGTAGGAATCCTAGGGACCTCCCCACATTTCAAGTCTTGGGAAAACTATCAGAACTGATGTTGGGGAAAACCATGCTTGTTAAATATGACGACCCTCAAAACCCCACAGTAACCATCTAGATTGATAGCGTGACTATTCCAAATACTCTTATCGATCTAGGCGCTGCAATAAACATCATAACTAAGGAAAAAAAAAACCTTTGGGACTTACCAATATAATACCTACCCCCACTATGTTGGAGTTGGTTGATCGATCTAAAATTTGACCAGAAGGGGTATTGGAAGATATTGTCTTATCCATGGACTCCTGGGAGTATCCAACAAACTTCTTAGTACTATAACCAAAAACTTGTTTAGGAGGACACCCCCTGATCCTAGGAAGACCTTGGCTGGCCACGACCAATGCATTTATCGGTTGCAGGACATGAGCTATGAAAATTTATGATGGAAAAACTACAAAGAGCCTTACTATGTATCCCCATGCCAAACCAAGTAAAGATCTAGAGAGCCCTGTATGGGATGAACTCGAGCCAGAAGAAAAAGTGTACAACAAATTCTTACACTTGTTAAGGCCCTTTGTTTCAAGGATGAAAAAAAGGATGATATTATCAATAGTTTTATCATCAACCCCCCATTAGTCAGCCAGCCAGCGGCCCAGCTTTCAGATGCCATAATGGGAGAAACTAATCAAGAAACCCTTGATGACGATACTTCTTTCGAAATGATAACTTCAGTTTTAAGCCATAAAAGCATCCCAATAGAAATTGAGCTCAGAAAAACCTTAAATATCATTCCAAATTTATCCCCCCTGTAGAAATAACGACTAATTCAACTATTGCGGGAACATAGGGAAGCCTT
>SNQJ01S0005749.1:303127-335176 GCA_010110895.2 Picea sitchensis
TTTCAGTGGATACAACCAAATCATGATTACTACTGAAGATCAGGACAAAACTATGTTTACCCATCAATGGGGCACATTTTCTTACTAATTCCTCCCATTTGACCTTTGCAATGCACCTGCCACTTTTCAACGAGCAGTATTGGGAATCTTTTTAGATTTGGTTAACGACTCTCTTGAGATTTACATGGATGATTTCACATCATATGGTGATACTTTCGACATGGATTTTGAAATACTTGAAAAGGTACTAAAATGTTGCATACAAACTCACCTTGCCTTAAGAACTAAAAAATGTCAAATGATGATGGCTGGAGTTGTACTTGGGAATTATATTTATGTTGTAGGTATACAGGTGGATCCAACAAAAATTGAGGTATTTTTAAGGATCATTACTCTGAAATCATAAAAGGAGGTGTATACCTTGCTAGGAAAAACCGACTACTATCACCGATTTAATGAAAAATATTCAAGGATAACATCTCCCTTATTTGCATTTCTTTCAAAAGATGTGAATTTTCATGGATTGATAAATGTCAAACTGCTCTTATAGATTTTAAGAAGTTCTTATTTGAAGCACTTATATTACAAGGCCCTGATTGGACTTTTCCATTTTACATCTCTTTGTATGCCTCTGACATGGCCATTGGTGTTGTACTTAGACAATGGGAAGAAAAAAACCCATACACCATTTATTATACCAACAAGAATCTGACACTTACAGAGCTGAACTATACAGTAACATAAAAATAATTTCTTGTTGTTATACAGGCTATCAACAAATTTCAACACTATATCATAGGT
Organism: Picea sitchensis; assembly: GCA_010110895.2. Classification (NCBI taxonomy): domain Eukaryota; kingdom Viridiplantae; phylum Streptophyta; class Pinopsida; order Pinales; family Pinaceae; genus Picea; species Picea sitchensis. The sequence goes on from SNQJ01S0005749.1 coordinate 303,929, forward strand.
TATCAGGTATTTGTTCATACATATCATTCAACAATTAGATATTTGATGAACAAATATGTTATAAATGCTTGAGTTACTAGGTGGTTATTGTTACTGCAATAATTTGACATCACTCTTTTGGATAAACCTGGAAAAGATAATGTTGTAGCAGATTTCCTCTCTAGGCTCACCAATAACAGTGATGCTACTCCTGTTGATGACTCTTTTTCTAATGAATACCTATTTGCAGTATCTACTCACTCAACGTGGTATACAGATATTGCTAATTATCTTACTGTAGAAAAATTTCCTCACCACCTTTCTCCCAGGGAGCGACGAAAAATTATTCAACAAAGTGCCCAATTTTCTTGGATAGATGGTTGTCTCTTTTACATAGGTCCTGATCTGGAAATTTTGCATTGTATCAGAGAAGATCATATTTAAGGCCTTCCATGACGAGCCTTGTGGTGGACACTTTGTTGATAAGAGAACAGGGCATAAAGCACTCTGCATGGAGTATTATTGGCCTACCATGTTTCAAGACACTAGAAAGTATGTACAAGCATGTGATGGTTGCCAATGAATGGGCCAACCAACTTAATCAGGCGAAAAGCCGCTAAAAACCAAATTGGTGATTGAAACCATTGAGAAGTGGGCTCTCAACTTTGTGGGACCTATCAATCCCTCATCTCATTGAAAATACTACATCTTGGTATGTACATACTATGTCACCAAATGGGTAGAGGCCAAGGCACTCACCAATGCCACAAAGAAAGTTGTTGCAGAATTTTTGTTTGAAAATATATTTGTTCGTTTTGGAATGCCCAAAGAGATAGTAGTAGATGGAGGACCTCAATTTACTTCCTAGTTTATCGCAGAACTTACCAAGAAGTACAATATTCACCATAGGGTTACCTCACCTTACCATCCACGAGAAAATTTTCAAGTGGAGAGCACAAATAAATTCATTGAAGGAATACTCACAAAAACTGTGGCCAGTCATCGTCATGATTGGGATGAACATTTATCAGAATCCCTCTGGGCCTACAGAACCACATGGTGAAGCACCACAGGATTTTCTCCATTTGAACCTTGTTTATGGTAAGAGTCATGTCTTTCCCATTGAATTCGAGATCAAAACATTAAGAACAACTTTAGAAGTAAATATGGATCTAATTAATGCATAGAAACATCGTTTATATCAGCTCAATGAATTAGATGAATTGTTCTGGGATTCTATACATCATACTAATTTAGTCCAACAACAACACGCCAAGTGGCATGATAAAAGAATTAAGAAGAAGGAATTTCGAAAGGAGTGATTGGGGATTGTTATGTGATTCTAGGTTTAAATATTTCAAGGGGAAGTTGTGCACTAGATGGTTGGGTCCTTATGAAGTGGATACTGTTTTTTATAACGGGACTGTCATACTCATAACCATAGATGACTCACAAATCTCTTTATTGGCCAATGGCCATCGACTTTGATTGTATCATAAACCACTTTCTAAAGAATCATTTGTTTTCATGTTATCTCAGATCCAGGGTTGAAAATCATTGGAGCTAAATATCATTTAACAACGCCATCAAAATAAAAAATCTTTCTTCATCAAAATAAAAATAAAATAAAATAAAATAAAAACAATATATATATATATATATATATATATATATATATATATATAATAAAAAATTAAAATTAAAAGAAAACGTTTTTCTCTAATGAACCAAGTTTTTTTATAGGATCCTATTGTTTCATCCCACCAAGTTTTTTTATAGGATCCTATTGTTTCATCCCAATGATATAAGTTCAAGGCACTTGAGTGCAGTTAATTTTAATCCACTTGTTTTGTTTCAACTCATTTCATCTACCTTGCTGCAACTCATTGTCTCCTTGCTACAACTCACTGCTTCTTTGTTGCAACTCATCCTCTGATGGATATTCGCCTTGCTACAACTCACTACCACCTTGATGCAACTCACTATCTCTTTGTCGAAACTCATCCCATGACGGATATCTGCCTTACTACAACTCACTTTCGCCTTGCTGCAACTCGTTGTCATTTTGTTGCAAATCATCTTGTGACGGATATCTGCCTTGCTTCAACTCATTGTGGCCTTACTGCAACGCGTTGTCGCTTTGCTGCAACTCATCTTGTGATGGATATAAGCCTTGTTAAAACTCATCCCGTGATGGATATCTTCCTTGCTTCAACTTGTTGTCACTTTTCTACAACTCATCCTTTGACATATATCCTCCTTGCTACAACTCATTTTCGCCTTGTTGCAACTCGTTGTCTCTTTGTTGCAACTCATCATTTGACGGATATTCATCTTACTGCAACTCATTGCCTCCTTGCTACAACTCAGGAACATAGAAAGGTTATTCATGATTTAAGAGAAATATGGGAAGAAAAATTAGCATTCCAGGAGCAGATAAGAGAGAAGATAAAGGGAATGAGGCAGAAGTTTGAAGAATTAGAAGATCAATTCAAAGCCCTGAAAGATACAAATATGAAAGTTTTCAACCTATCATAGGAACTAGTAATTTGCAGAAACCCATTCCTTGCCTATCCATTGTTTTTGCAGGAGAAATTCCTCCTGTTTCAATTGATGGCCATAAAAGAAGATAGGACTTGAAGTTTTGATACCACCATTTCCTTCTTGAAGACCTTCTTCCAGAGAAGTCTTGCAAACCAACACCTACTTTGTGAACTCTACTTACACGAATATGTTATGTTTGGGGAGAGGAGATTTAATTTATCTCAATATGTTGGATATATTCAGTTGGGGACCTTCACTTCATTCATTAGCAACCAGGAAAAATGGAAGGTAACCCATGAGGCCATCAGGGAAAATCAAGCCAAGAAATTGTTGTGGGTTAGGGGGGAACCTACTCCTACTGTCGACATAATCAAGGGACATAATTTGTTTCTGAGTGCAGATGAATGGGTTGCTACTCTGAATGAGATTTGTCTACTTATTCTGGATATCTTCCCCAAATGTATCAATATACAGTTGAAGGATGCCCTGGATGGCAGTTGGTTGATGTGGGAAACCTCTGATGAGATGTTGAGAAGACAAGATCCATATGGGTACCCAAAATTTGGCCACACTTTACAAAGAGTGAATACGTATATGGAGTGCATGAAAAAGTGTGGATCCGGGTGGCTCAGCCTCAGGTACATATTCCCTCTTATTTGGCTCCCTATAAGACAATATCAACAACAATATCAGGTTCAGTATGAGAAAGATTATTGGATGGATGTTTTGATGAGAAATGGATACAGAGGCATTAAGGAGGATATTGTTGGAGCATACAACCCTAATACAATATATATACATGAGGAGGTTGAGGATTCAAACTAATGGGTTGCATGAGGACATGCAGTTGCTTTAGTTGGGGGGAGATGTTGAGTCATGGGAATGACACCTATTTTCCATCATTTTGTTACTTATCTCATACCTTTTCCTTTATATTCACACCTTTTCCATAATTATCATGGTTCAAGAATTGCCTTTTTTACACTGGTATGTTAATCTATTTGATGTGTTGATTCTTTAATATTTGTCTGCATTTAGGGAAGGATGATGTTTTTGTTGGGTAACCATTGATTAATTGTTAAAGAATATTGAAAAAAATTAGATGTTGCTACTCCAAGGCATTGCTACTCTGAGGAGGATATCCGTCACATGATGAGTTGCAACAAGGCGACAACGAGTTGCATCAAGGAGGATATCCTTCAAAGAATGAGTTGAAGCAGTGAGTTGGAGAATAATTCAGCAAAGTGCCTGATTTCTTGGATAGATGGTTGTCTCTTTTACACAGGTCCTGATGTGGAAATTTGACATTGTATCAAAGAAGATGAGATTCATGACATATTGAAGGCCTTCCATGATGAGCCTTGTGGTGGACACTTTGATAATAATAGAACATGGAATAAAGCACTATGCATGGGTTATTATTGGCCTAACCTGTTCTAAGACGCCAGAAAGTATATACAAGCATGTGATGCCTACCAATAATTGGGCCAACCCACTCAATCAGACAAAATTCCACTAAAAACCCAATTGGTGATTAAACCCTTTGAGAAGTGGGCTCTCGACTTTGTGAGACCTATAAATCCCCCATCTCGTCAAAAATCCTACATCTTGGTATGTACAGACTATGTCACCAAATGGGTAGAGGCCAAGGCACTCACCAACGCCACAAAGAAAGCTATTGAAAAAATTTTGTTTGAAAATATATTTGTTCATTTTGGAATTCCCAAAGAGATAGTAACAGATGGAGGACCTTAGTTTACTTCCCAATATGATGTCCATGTTGGGTAACCACTGATTAATTGTTAAAGAATATTGAAAAATAATATGATGTTGCTACTCCAAGGCGCTACTACTTCGAGGTGATGCTTCTCTAAGGCGCTGCTACTCCAAGATGTTGTTACTTCGAGGTACCACTACTTTGAGGTGTTGATACTCTGAGAATTGATACGTAAAAGCCACTACTGTGGAACGTTGTTATCGCTGAAGGATCATCGCATGATGATGACTAGACCATTGACCATGGACCCATATGTCAAGGATTGATTTATTTGATGATGTGGCTCACCTTAAAGTCACAACTATTGTATGTTTTGAACACGGGATGTCCTCCCAGATAATAGGATAGTTCAACCGACTATTTCTATAAAAAATCATTTACATAAGTTGTAATCAGTTACATGAATATTTGTATCCTATGTATCTTCTTAATTAAGACGACATCGAACAACTTGAGAATCAAAATATTCTCAAGGCTATTCATAATTGTAATGTTTTCGAGATTATAAGAGGAAGAGAAAGTTTAAAAGGGAAGAACATTTTTCTCCTAGGTTAGGTTGGTTTTTGGAGAATAGAGGATAGTCGATAGACTCATGTGTAACAATAATTGTATTTGCACCTCTTTATTAAATAATAAAGATCTAGCAAGTTGTGGTATCAATTTATGAGTGCTTAAAGTTGTAGTTTATGTAGTTTTTCTCCCCTGCTAAGGAGGAAGGGCCCTCCTCTTTAGAAGGGATTTTGTTCTTGTATTATTAGTTAGATTAGCTAGATCGCCTTGTTATTATTTTCCTTAGTTTAATTCCCGGTGCAGATAATTGATGTGAGGGAATTGTTTTAATTATAGTTGTTACATTTTGGTTTATTACTGGTGTGTTTCAGTTCAATTTAGTATGAGTGTGTTCATGTTTTATTATGGAAAGAGTTCATTCCAATTCTACAAAAGCGTGTTTTTAATTTATTTGAGCAAGTGTCTTGTTTCATCATAGCAAGAGTTCATTTCAATTCTGCATGAATGTGTTCTCAATTCAATTTCAACAGGTGCTTTATTCTAATTATGTATGTGTGAGTTTTGAATTAAGTGCAACAATCATTTCAATTATAATTCTGCAAGAGTGTGTTCTGATTAACTGCAATGAGAGTGTGTTTCCTTTATAGAAGAAGACTGTTGGCATATGTGTTCCTTGTTTTTTTGTGAATTTCCTTGAGATTCCATTAGTAGTAAGGATTGGATAATTAGTAATTGGTTCAATTTCAATAGAAGGTAGATTGGTTCTTATGAGTTTATTTTTATCATTTTACTTGGTTGCAGCTTAATCTGATATAAGGATCTGGTTTATTCATGAATAGTTATGTAGGGAGTTCTTTGTCTCCATAAACATTGCACAATAACCTTGTAATAAAAGACTTACCCCGGGTTGATAATTGAAGGAATTGGATGATTTAATTAGACAATTAAACACACCAATAACAACACTCATGCTCCCCATGCGACCAATGCTCCCCATGTATTTATGCTTATTTACTTTCTCCCCCTTTGAAATCAATGACAAAGCTTAACTCCCCCTGATGGTATACCTTCTTCTGACAATCTTTTTCCAAGTCTTCATGCTTCTAAACTCTGTCTTATGCTTTTGTTATTTCTCTCCTCTGGTTATTTTTTTCCATTGGTGCTTCCTAATGTTGTAAAATATTGACATATATAAAAAACATTCATATTAAGGTCCCTTTATTGACTTATATGAAATCAACAATATTCTCTTCACATATGATTTGTCTTCCCTTGTCTTCTTTGCAAGATGCCATGTAGATCACTCTGGAGTAGAAACTACTTCAAGTTTATGTCAAAGATACTCAAATGTATCTCTTGGGAGAGGTTTGGTGAATATGTTTTCAATTTGTTCCATTGACCCAATGTACTCTAACTTGATATTAGTTTTTGTAACTTGTTCTCATAGAAAGTGAAAATTGATCGGAATATGTTTTGTCTTGGAATGCATCACTGGATTTTGGAGATACTTATAGCACTGATATCGTCATAGAATATCAAAATAGGCTCATCATAATTCACTTGTATATCTTGCAGGGTTTTCTTCATCTAGAGAACCTGAGTACAACATGTTTCTTCTGCAATATATTCATACTGTAGACAATGATACTAAGGACTGTGTCTTACTTAACCATGATACCAGACAATCACCCAAATATAAACATGTGTCTTTAGTACTTCTTTGATCATCAATTCTTCTTTCCCAATCTACATCTATTTAGGTGACCATAGTTAACTCATTCCCTTTTGGATACCACAATCCAAATTATGTTGTTCCTTTAAGATATCTGAAGATCCTTTTTACTATCAGAACATGAATTTTCTTCAGTGCTACTTTAAATCTTGCAACCTATCCAACTACTTTCATTACATCTTGTCTTTAGGTTGTCACATAGAGTAGGATACCGATAATCTATTTATAGAGTCTCTAATATGCTTCATTAGATTCATCGTGTTTTCTCAACTTGCAAGTTCACCATAGGAGTACTTACGGGTTTATCTTCCATTCCAAACTTCTTCAACATTTTTTGATCTACTTGGTTTTGGAAATGAAAATTCCTTCATCCAGCTAATATATCTGAAGTCTCAAAAAGAATGTCTATTCACCAAGTAGTGACATTTCAAACTCATTCTGCATGTCTTCGATAAAATTCTTACTCATCTTGTTGTCATCACTTCCAAAGATAATTTCATCCACATATACTTCAATGATAATTATGTTTTCCCCATCAACCTTTACACAAATAGTGCTATCTACATTACTTTCTAAATCATTGTTGCTGCAAATACTTTTCCAATCTTGAATACTAGGATCTAGGGGATTTCTTGAGTCCATACAGAGTTTTCTTCAATCTACAAACATAATCTTCCCTTTATGACAGTAGGAACCCTTCTGGTTGTTCGATGTAGACTCCTTCTTCAAATTCACCATTTAAAAATGTTGACTTTACATCCATATGATATACTTTGATTCTCTTGGAACATGCATAGGCCAAGATCATTCTGATTTCTTCCATTCTAGAAACAAGGGAAAAAATTCTTCAAAATATACTCCTTCAACTTAAGAATATACTTTGCATACTAACCTTTCCTTGTTTATAGTTTCATATCCACTTTTGTTTAGTTTTTTTTTGAACACCTATTTTGTACCAGTCACATTTTTGTCCTTAGGTCTTGCAACCAGTTCCCATGTCTCATTCTTCTCTATTTGATTTAGTTCTTCTTCCATGGCCTTGATCCAATATTCATCATTAATGGATTCCTCAAAGTTGTTGGGTTAAATTGTGGATAATAGTGCAAGGTGTCTCTCTTCTGGTGTACATAGCAATTTACTTCCTCTGGTTTCTATTCCTGCATTTCTATCTCCAATAATTTTTTCTAGTGGATGATTCTTATGAACTCAACGATTAGGTGTCCTGGAAGGTATCTAAAAGTCTTGTTGTTTGTTTTCTTCTTGTTATGCCTCTCATTGATTCTCTTGTTGTTGTTTTTGTTGTTGTTGTTGTTGTTCTACCTCTTCTTCTTTTGGTTCTACTTCTGCTTCCTGCTTTTTAGAATTTTTTTCTTTCTTCTCTGCTTTTCGGCACATTTATTTCATCAATGTTTACATTTATGCTTTCCACTATATTGTTGATTCTTAGATTGTAACATTTGTTTGCATTTATTTTTCTTGAGTATCCAACCAATATGCCTTAATCAACTTAAGAATCAAATTTTCCAAATCTGTCATCTTCTCTTTTTATGTAGCATTTTCTTCCAAATACTCTAAAATGCTTGATGTTTGTTGGTCTTCTCTTCCATAACTCATATGGATTTTTTTCATTGTTACTTCTGAGCATTCCTTTGTTCAAGATATGAACGAATGTGTGCACTGCTGAGAACATTGCTCAATTTTGAAACTTTCAACATGGTTATGGCCATATCTGTTACATTTCTATTCTTCCTTTCAACGACTCCATTTTATTGAGGTGTCCTAGCTACTAAGAACTACCTTTTTCTTCCATGCTCTTCAAATAAATCCATGAATTATTTTGATGTGAATTCACCTCCATTGTCTGATCTTAAGCACTTAATTATCAAATCCATTTCATTTTCAACCATCTCCTTGAAAATTTTAAAATGTTTGAATGCCTCTGATTTCTTCTTAAGAAAAAAAATTGTAGGCATTCTTGAATAATCATTGATAAGTAGCATGAAGTATTGTTCACCATTCAGTCATTTTGTTCTCATTGGTCCACATAGATCAATGTACACACTTTCCAATGGCTTTGTTGTATAGCATTCCTTCAATCTGAATTCAATTCTTGTTTGTTTTCCATGTAGGTATTGCTTGCACATAGTACTAGTTGGATTTGAAATTTCAGGCATGTCTCTTACTACTTCCTTTCTATTAATTTTGACCAGATTGTCAAAGTTCTTCTGATCCATTCTTTTGTGTTGAATCCAACTTTCATTTTCCTTTCCTAAGCAACATCTTTTCTTTCCAATCTCATTTAAATTGTATATTTTGTTTGGAGTCCTTACTATTGTAGCCACCAATTTTCCCGATCCTTCTTTCCTTATCTCACATTTCTTTGAGTTAAACATAAGTGTATGTCCCTGATCACACATCTGTCTCACACTTAGTAGATTATGCTTCATATTTTCGACAGGTAGGACATTTTCTTCCATGGAATATTTGCTTCTAATATTTATTGTGCCTTTCCCTATGATTTTGTTTGAGATATCATTTCCAAATGAAACTGGTCCATCTCTTTTTTTATTCATAGTTACAAGCATGTCTTTTTCACTTGTCATATGCTTTGAACAACCACTTTCAACGTACAAATCACTTTTCCTGCATTGGGCTTGTAGAGAAATCGAGCATTCTTCAATGTTCATTTTATGTTTATTCCTTATCCATGTTATTTGTGCCTCATGATTGTTGATATCTTGCTTTGGTTCCCTTGGAGGAATAGTCAATCTGCAATATTTGGCCATGTGTCCAAAATCATTGCATTTGTAGCACTCTACTTCATTACTTAATGAGCCAAAAATGTTGTAGTTTATGTTTTACATTTCATGAGGCTTTATAGGATAATTAATTTTAGAGTAGCATTCATAGTTGCTTATGTTCTTGGCAAAGGATCTACAGTTTACAGCCTTGTGCCCAAAATGTTTACAAGAATAACATAAACCAAGAAAAATAGTTTGGTACCTGAGTGTTGGAGATCTTCTAAATCATGTTTCTCTTATGTAATCTTCTTCTTGAGTCCTTTCTATTCCTAGTTGTTGATTTTGAATTCTGGATCTTCTAGGTGGTCTAGTTCTTCAATAATCTTCTTCTTGAGTTCTTTTGCATTCTTCCTTCTTGATGGGATCTCTGGTGATTTCTACATAAATTCTTTGTTCTTCTTCCTTTTCTATCATTTTAGAGCTTGAACCTAATTTCTCAATCTGCATTTGATTGTATCCTAGTCCCGACTTGTCATAGTATGGCCTTTGACTGCTAATGATTCCATTCAATATTTTGGTGTTGTTCTGCTACATATCCTTTTTCTGAATTTCTTTCCTTAGTGAAACTATTTAAGCTTCCAAGCTCTCATTATTTTTCTCCCTTTCTTCCAGCTGAATCTTAAGTGTTTCTTCAATCCTTCTAGCTTCTTCTACTTGGAATTTTAGGCTCACAATCATTTGTTGAACTTCTTCAGAGTTGGTATTTTGAGACCCCTTCTTCAGCTTGATCAATTTTTCCTTGAGTGACTTGTTTTTCTTTCTTTAGTTCGTCTAAAGAACTGATTAGTTTTGCTTCAAGATATACTTTACCTTCTTCTTAATAATCTTCTTCATCATTTTCCAATGCCATGAAAAGTATTCTTTCTAAGTCATTATCACTATCACTATCATTTTCACTTTCTTCATCAGATGAGAAACTATCTTCTTTTGAGTAGAGACTTTTCTTTTATTTCCTTTCTTGTTTCCCTTTTGATATTTCATTTCTTTCTTAGGAAATTCTTTATCACTATCTGAATTCTTATCATAAGGACATTTAGAATCAAAATGACCAATTCCACCACAATTAAACCATTTTAAAGGGATCTTACCTTTTTACTTGTTGGTTCCTCTCTTCAATTTCCTTACAAAGTTTTTCATTTCTTCATGTTCGTCTGAATCATCATTGTAGCTGCAACTTGACTTTGATTTTTTCTTATTCTTCCTTGTCTTCCTGTATGCTTTGAAGGTTGTTTCCTTTATGGATGGAGTATTTGTTATGTTCTCGTTTCAACAGTTGTGAGTATCCCATGTAGCTTGTCCATGCTTAACGTAGAAAGATCTTCTCTTTCTTCTAGGGAGGAAATCTTAGGATCAAATCTCATTGGAAGAGATCTTAGTACCTTTTGAGCAATGACCGGTTCTTTAACTTATTTTTCCAAGCTTTTAATAGGATTAATTATTTCATCAAATCGCAGAAAATACTGCAATATCTTCATCTTACTTCATTTTCAGTTGTTCAAATTGAACTTCGTAAGTTTGAAGCTTGGCCCCTTTGAATTTGGCATCTCCTTCGTAAACATTTTGAATTTTGTCCCAAATATTCTTTGTAGAATCATAGTGCATAAAATTGACATATATTGATCTAACCAGACCACCCAGAATAACATTCGTAGCCTTAGAATTGTTTTCTTCAATTTTCTTTCCATCCTTATCTGTTGGGGGAGTGGCAGGTGCTTTGTATCCATTTACTACTGCTTTCCAGACATCAAATCCTTGTTCTTGTATAAAAAAATTCATCTTTACACTCCATAAGTCATAGTTCTATCCATCAAATAGTGGCATTTCATTCTTGGTTCACCCCATGATCTACCTTCCAGTGATTAGACTATTTTTTTGAAGGAACCACTAACTTGTATTCTGAAACCAATGCTAGTTGTTGTGTCAGGGATAGCTCCCTCTGAACATATGATTACTTTCCATCTATGAAAATTAATGAAAAAACCCATGTCCTCCAAAACTAAAAATGAGAGCAATTTTCTCTTCAGTTCTGGTACATACAACACATCTTCCACCTCCAAAAAGCATCCTAACTCGAGATGAAAAATGATTGTCCCAACTATTTCTACACCACACTTGGCATGAGTATCAAGCCCCACATGTAAACCTGAGTCCATCTATGACCAATTGGTGAACAAATCATGTGTCCTCTTCATATGATTAGAAGCACCATTGTCCAAGTACCACACACTCCTTGACTAGGTGTTGGTAGAGAGGCATGAAAAAATTGAGAATTAATTCTCAAAATTCATTGCAAACTCATCTTGTTGCATCTATGTTGATGTTTTTGTCTGCGTCTTCTCTTGCCTCTTCTTCTCTAGGCACTATGATCCATAGTTCCCAAACTTGTGGCATGTGAAGCACTTGAATTTAATAAAGTCCTTATTTCCTAGCTGCGAGGTTGACTCCTCATTGTTACCCTGTTTGTTGGAACCCTTTCCTTTTCGCTTCCGTGTATTAGTAAAAAGGGTTGATTTCTCCTCCTCTTCATCCTCTTTCTTTCCTCTCTTAGACTCCTCTCAAGTCTCTTCTTGGATGCAATCATCCCAAAGTCTCTACCAATATGGGATATTTTCCCGAGTGCAAACTCCCTTGAAAAATGGTTCCCAAGACTTGAGAAGACCATTCAATGCAATATTCATGAGCTTCGTGTCCTCAATTTTCTCACCTATAGCTACAATCTAATCACTTACCTGTGTGATCCTCATGATATAGCTAGTAAAATTATTTGATCTAGACATATGAACCAATCTGAGTTTATTCCTTAAGACCATCTTCCTATTCATGTTCTTTCTTTGGAATAAACTTACCAAGGCATCAAATATATCTTTGGTCGTCTTCTTCTTGTTTATGTGAGGGATTAGATGATACTTCACTGAATCTAGGAGGACCCTTTCTGATTTGATCTCCTTCTTGTTGTGAGCATCTAAAGTTGTCGGATATGTCAGTGAAGTAACTTGTTTATCCATTAACTCCCAAAGGTCATACTCCTTCAGCGCCAAAGTCACTATTGCTTTCCAAGATAGGAATTTGGATGCTCCATCCAATTTGTCTTCAACTCTCAATGATGTTGCTTCCATCCCTAAGACCCGATAAACTTCCATGGAAATAACCTACCACTAAAAAACTTCCCATATATTGATCTGTATGGCCTGTAACCAACTCTCAATATTGCAAATCACTTATATACGCAATTCAACACACAATTCACGTACGTATGTGACTCGACCCATTACAAATTGTGTATGTACATGAATCAACCCACTGCAAATAATGTATGTACGTGACTATGTATTCTATGAATTGTGTATGCCTTTGTACACTTGTAAAAACTTAGCTCTGCCTCAATACAATTGTTTCCTTAAAAATACGTCCTTTGATTTCCTCCTTCTAGTTATGAATCTACTATGGATATGAGATATGGATTCCCTTCAGAGCACCTTCTCTAATACCATGTTGATTTTCCAATGGATTCAACCCTTGTTATGCTATGATACCATGTTGAAGTTTCTCCTACTCAACACCTGACAATTAGCTGGAAACAAAATCACTTTATCTACTAAAAGCACAACTGTGTAATCAACTAAACATGCAACGAAAGCATAAATAAGGAAACCAAATCTAGAACACATAAACACGAATATTTTGGGTATATACCCCTAGAAAAACCCCAGAGGGAAAAATAGTGCTGAGAATGATTTTATTATGCTAAAATCAAGGCTCCCGTAATAGGGATAATGGCACATTGAGAGAAATACAATTGTAGACTAACTTGGCAAGGTATGACCTATTGTACGACCATTTCTAGAATGATTTTTGAGGAATATGTGATTCACATTCTTGTGAATCACATATATACATGACTATGTACACTGTGAACTACATATCCGTATGGAAAACTTGTACGACAAGCTCCATACAATCTGACACTCTCATGTGGCTTCCTCAGAATGAAACCCACCTGCGTAAGCCTATGTTCTATCTTCTCCTTGATATGATCTCTAGATGGAAGTCCTTCTCCTTCCATATCCAATATCTCCTTGAATGAAAGTCCTTATTGATCCAAGCTATCAAGTATCAAGTCTCCTTGAGTTTGTCAATTGTAAGCAAAAGTCCTTCTTTGCTTCTACACTCTCAAATGACTCCACACTAGAAAAAGCCCTTCTTTGCTATCTCTATGTGAATGTGTCTCCTCCTTCATCCTATCCTTGTTTTTATAATCATGAGTTTTAATCTATTTCTAATCTTCAAAGTGATCTATGGTTGAGATTACTTCTCACACTCACTTGAGATTTATATTACATGTTGCATGCTAAGTAATTTTTTAGCACGTTCTAAAATAACTCAGTTAACTAATTACATAATTAATTAATAAAAAGAATTTACTTTGATAATTCCTTTAGTTAAATTAAATTCAAGATTAGAAGGATTTGGATGATTTCCACACATATAGACACATAGACCTATGCAGAAATACTTGTCTGATGCTACCACTAACATTAACATGGAGGAAAACAATCAGGCATACACCATATGAGCTTGTGTATGGTAAACAATTTTTTATACCTATTGAGTTCCAAATCAATACATTAAAAAAAACAACCAGTCTAGGGATATATATTTTAGAAGCACAATAGTAGAGGTTAGATAAACTCAATGAAATGGATGAGATCTGATAGGATACAATTCAGTGTATTGCTATCATCCAACAACAAAAATGAGATGAAATGATAAATTCATTAGAAATAAAAAATTCAAACCAGGTGACTTTACTCTCTTATTTGATTCTAGATTTAAAAACTTTAAAGGGAATTTCAATACTCATTGGTTAAGGTCGTACAAGATAGAGACAGTTTTTTTATAATGGATCGATCAAAATCAAAACTATTGATGAGGAGGGCATTTATTTTCTAGTGAATGGCAATAGACTAAGGTTATATCAAAAGTCTTCAAATAGAGAGGAATGTGTCCATAACTTGCTTCAACAACTAGAGATGGAGATAGTGAGCAAGGGTAATTATTCCCCTTCTCTTATCTCATAATGATCTTTCTTTGTTCTAAATATAAAAATAAAAATAAAAAAAATAAAAGAAAAAAAAAAGAGTAATAAAAATTAAAGAAAAAATAAGTGTGTTCTATGAAAACCAGTTTACTAGTGCAACTGTGAAAGAATTTTGTTTGAAAACTAGAAATCCAGTAGACATAATTCTAATATTATTCAAATAAGCATAGGATTCCTTCAACTCCTTTTCAACATTTTTCTTTCGAGCACTTGATTTCTCAGTAACAAATTCTTGTTAGTATATAGAAATTCATTTTTTGCAACACCAATCAGAAAGATTATTTTTTTTCAACCAAATTCAGAGTTCTAGAAGGTTTTCAAAATTTTCATGTTTTTTCTTAAGCAATAAATTCAGTAGAAGTTGTTGGAATGTTCAAGTTTTGTTTCAGAATTTTTACTACCACGGAATGTTATATTTCTTTTATACCATATAGTATAGTTCAAGATTCAAATTTCACTGATAAAAAGGTTTTATACAAATAGTAAATTTATACAATTGCAAACTTTTTTCTAAATACAGACACTTTATGCAGCTACCAAAATTCACATGTAGTTGTTCTTCAAGCAATTGTTAGTCATTAACTCATTTTTAAACTAGCCTGAAGTAAGAGATTAGCACAGTTTTTTAATTTCATGCAAACTGTCATGAAATTCAATTTTGGAAACTTTAGCAGCAAATTCAAATCATCTTCTTCAGTAAATAGCTCATCTCCATGAACATCAACATTTTTCTTAGGAATATTTAGACTTATTCATCAACATAAGCATCTTTCATTCTCATTTTCAGTTCCCGAACTTTCTCTTAAGGTATGCAACAATTAATTCATCAGTTCCAACAACAAAACTAGCATTCAAGACTTGGTCATGTTCCAGTTCCAGTTCTAGAGGTGAAAAACTCTTCAAGCTACAAGTAAAATAAAGAAGGTAATATTTTTTAAAATCATTTATGCATTTGTAATTATGAATTAAGCAAGGATGGGAAAACCTGAGTTTCAATACGTGTTTACTCTGTTTTCCTATGTCTATCATATCCTGTTACCAGAATGCTTGAATTCGGTGTCATCTATTTAATCACACCTTTGAAACCTTACCTTAACTATGTTCCTACTCGTATTAAACACTCTATACAATAATTGTAATATGCATGGAGAAATTATATTTCATCTTGTATTATAACAACAGAGTGATTTATTGGACCGATAAGTCAATCCAATCATGAAGGAGTGCCACCATAATTTGTAATGATGGAACAAAAACTGACATGAATGTTTACAAGATTTTGAATTATGAACTCCATCATCGATGAAGTCACCCAAATATTTCTCCTTATTTGTAAAATCTTCCATATCTTCATTGTTGTTTCCCATTTTTCCCTATGACAAAGAGTTTTGTTTTAGTTGGAAATGTCGCTAAGTTTGCAAATTTGAAGCATGGGACCTGTGGTCATATATGAATAGATTGGAATTGAACATCTGGAAGAATATCCAAAATGCATGAGGTGATTTCAAAGAGATGGATGATTTCCCTTTTTTAAATAGATTTTAGGGGCACGACAAGCAAGTAACAAAGGCTTCTGTGAAAAGATTTGATGTCACAAGGGCTTGAATTGGTGATATCAAGCTCTAATTATCAGAGGCATTCATTTCACAAGTTACAAGGCTACCTCAAGGTGGTGAACCATGTTTCAAGAATCAAAGGATCAAAGGAGAAATCTAGAAGGATTTCCTCAAAGACCCAGTGCAGGAATCTAATTGAAAGAAAGGTATGCCCACCTCTGCATTCAAAACAAAATGGCATGGTATTCTATTCATCCTTCAAAAATATGTAACATGTGAAGGAAGGAATAGGTTGGTGTTTTATTATCATCTAAGACTACTTATGAATTTTATAAAGGGGTACAAGTTAGATATGCCTTTTTATTTAACAAAAAACTTGAAGAAAGTGGCTTTAGCTATATAGGGTAACCCCAGTAGTTTAGAGGGTAGCTTGTTTAATTTTAGGATTATAAATATGTTGGTTGAAGCCAAACCTCAGGAAAAAAATGAAAATTGGGAGCAATTCCTAATTCGTAATCATTTTATTAAGGCTATGCTACAACATGTGGCCAAAGAGTCCAAAAGCAAAAGTACCCAAAATAGGGTTTCTAGTATAGAGCCGATGATTTCCAGGTTGGAAAGCTTTGAAATAAAACCTGAAGTTCATTAATTAGAAAATACATAGCCAGAAGAAGAGGATTTGGAGAATGCAGAGGTAGAAAAGAATGAAGAAGTAGAGAAGGTTGCAGAAGTTGATAAGGTTACTAAAACAGAGAAGAAAAGAAAGACATCAAAACCTAAGGAAATAAAGAAGAATAATATAATAGAACAGAAGACAAAAAAAGAGGTCAATCTTTCGAACCATGAACCTCGAAAATCCGAAGGACGACCTCAAGGAAGCACACCAAAAGAAATTAATCATTTCAATGACAATAACTTGAAGATAGAAGATGAAAATTTGAAATCTTGTGAACTAGGATGCAGATCAAAGGCTATACATAACAAGAAAATAAAAATTGAGGACATTATGTGCAGGACAACCAGAAATATGAAAAAAGGTCCAGTTGTAGAATGGCTTGATAGCAACCAAGTTCAATTCAAAGATGTCATTGAGCTGGAATAATATGATGAGGAATAAACAATCAGTGTAAAGGGGAAAAAATCATGCAAGAATCCAAGGTTTAAGTCATTTCTTTGTCCATCTCCCAGTTTAGAAAACAAAAATAATTTTCCAACTTATGACTCTGATGAAGTAGAATGAGGATTTAATCCCTTCATGACAAATTATGAAAATCATGAAGCCACATAAATTGATAAGTGACCAATAATTGACCCAATTTCCACATCTTTAAAATAGAGGCAAGTTGGAAAGATCATGAAATTAAAAGAGGAGCTCAAGGAGTTGACACTCCTTGATAATCATATTAAATAAGAAAATGTAGTCTTGAAAGCTAGTATTTCCCAGTTACAAAAGGATAAAGAACAATTGGAATCTCAGAAGAAATTGCTAGAAACAAAGGCCAGAAAATGGTATATGCAAACCAGGTTAGGCATAATCAAAATTAGGAAATTGAGGACAAAGATAAATAAGGTAAGGATTCAAGTTCAAGCTTGAACATTTTTATTGATGCTTTAGATAGAGCTTAGAAAAAAGGGGATAATTTTGAAATTTTGTTGGAGGAAGCATAATGCAATTTTGGTTGCATGAGGGCATGCAACATCTTCCATGTGGGGGAGATGTTGAGTCCTAAAAACAAACTCTTTTTTTTCAAATTCATACCTAAAACATCCATCCAAAGCCCATATATATGAAACCGTTGTATCCTATTTTATCCCTTTTTTTTCATAAATATCATGATCATCTACAAAACATGTGTATTAAAGTATGTAGAGGTAATTGTCCAATTTATTCTTAATTTTATTCTTCTTTATGCAAATTTGATTTAAATAGTAGCAACTCAAAATACAATTTTGTAGCATATTCACTAAACGATTTTTTGCGACGAAAACATTGTTCTATAATGACACGATCACATCAAGACTGAACCCTAACATATGAAAGATGCCAAATTGATCCCTCAAGCTCATCTACCTATCAACTCATCCCACAGATCCTCTGGATCAACGTAGAAGGAAATTCAAACCTACAACCAACACATTACAAGTGGCGGAGTTGCACAAGATGGCTCTTCATCAAATCAACACGAGAATGGAACGATATTGAATGGGAGAAATTCATCCATTTTGTCATGAATTTCTCCAATAAGTGGATGAACAAGCTTATTCCATACATCCACAAAGTTCCTATATTTGATTATGCATATATGCATGTGTAATTTGTTTTGTAAATAGTTTATGAGATCTATGAAGTTTGGATGTATGAAATCTCATATACATTATATAAATATGGGTTATCAGACCTGCATAAAAAAATTATCTCTTGATATCAAACTGTTGTGTAAACATATTGTACTTGTTCGAAATTAATTTAAAGTTCTAGTTACCGTGCACTTTCATGAATAACATGTTTTGAGTTTATAAAGTTTAGTTTATGTGATCCCTTCTAAGTAGCATTCCTTGATCCAAGAGGGTCCCCTGAGGAGGAGTACGATGCTCATTTATTTCATTGTTGGTATTGTTTTCTTATTCAGTTGTGATATTTTACATTTATGTTCATTTCCCTTATGCAAGTTCATTTATTTATTTTTACACAAGATAACTAACACAACAAACATTAATTGAATAATCAATTGTTATCTCAACAACAAGAACTCCATTGTCTTAGATGATTGAAAGATTTTCATTAACAATCCATTATATTTATGATCCAAGTGTTTGTAATTGTCCTTGTTTCTTTTCTTGTTTTGTTTCTGCATCATTATCAAATACTATGTTCTTTCTAGAGCTAAATAGAACTATGTTTCTGCAGCTAAGGAAATGAACAATTTTTCCTTATGCATAAGTAGATAGATTAGAAGACTAATACATGCATGCACTTCATCATATTATGATCCCCAAGTTGAAAATTTAATGTAGCATAGTTCACCTAGTTGAACTGACTGAAAATATTCTTTCATCTTTTCTTTTTCTGGTTGTTCCTTTGTCTTAAATTTATTTGCTTGAGTTCTGGTTTGAATGACATTATCTTGCTATGTATATTCATAATCTTCTTGTTCATTGAAAATATGAAAAGATGGTGAACTTTATTCCCTTTGGAATAATTCTAAAACTTCATCTCGATCATCGATTATCCCCTGATCAAAAGGGTCATTGTCCTGACAGGCTCATAAAATACTCAGAAGGGATAATACTCATCAGTTTGTATTTTAAGCCTAAAATGAGCTGCTCTGCATGCCACGCTCAGACGCTTCCTATGCAGACCATGAATTCAGATGACCTGCTTCCCTTGACAACTATATGTGATAACATTTGGCTCCACAGGGGATGGCATGCTCCTTGTGAGCTACCAAGAATGCACAGTTCCAGTGACTTAGCTGTTGGGCTATGGAGTCTAGCTCAAAACTTTCACTGAAGAAAACAGGGAAATATGTACACTACTCTACTCAAGAAATGAAAACAAACACATGGGCTCTAGAAAGATATTATTTATGTACACTCCTAGACTAATTGATTTTTACAAAGTGCTAGGTGAAAGTGGACTTCCACCAGAGCCAATCAAGTAACCTCCTAACTGAAAAATTATTTAATCTGTCACTGATCAATAAAAGAAAATGAAACTGTGACAAAAAATCGATTACATTTTTCAGTTCTCCTCCTAGTGTTGAAGGCAAGATAAAGTTTGGAGGCTTCAATACCTGGAAAAAATGAAACTACATGTACTCCCCTATAGGGTCATAAAATAGGTGACAAAACTTACTAGGTTGGTAACAGGAAGCATGCTCCATCGTACAACTAATCACTTCTGGATGAATGTCTGTGGCGAGCACAGGTGAGTAAAAGGCTAATGCAAGTTGTTGATATTCCTCTCCTTTGTCTGATCCAATAACATCTGCTAGCTGAGGGAAATAAATATCTTTATGTATATCCATGAATGGCTCCTTCTCTCTATCATGTTGCTCTTGGTAGAAGATTTTTCCTTCATACGAAGATTGGGAACCTATGATTTATGCTTCTGAATACTCATCATAGGCCGGTGAGCACATAACTCTTTTATCTTGCAAAGAAAAAAGAGAAATCTCTTGATTCTTTTCTTAAACCATTTCTTATTTTAAATATGAGACAATAGGTGTACCAGGGGCATAATATAATGCATCTGTGGCTATGCTATCATCAACGCCATCATCAATCATATGTGGAAGGCCTTCTTCTTGCGAAATAGAGATAAATTTTTCCATTCATATTTTCTGAATACCCACTTTTGTCCTCACTTTCTCTCTCAATCAGATATTTACCGGACTCATTACACGAGGAACATTCTATCATCTACAGGATGTGGAGTGATAACTTCTTACAACAACCATAAAAAATAAGATGAGTCGGGTAAATATTCTTGTAATACAAATTAAAATCATCATGGAAATCCTTTAAAGAATGGATACTAGAAGAAGGGAGATATTGACACCATTCACGAGCATCTTCCTCTAAATAAAATTTGAACATCTTGATCCAAACATACTTGTGAAAGAAGGCATCTTCAACCATGCATATATGAAATTTTAGTAAGTGATCATCGGGATATTCCTATTTGCTTCCCCTGAATCTCATAAGATAATCATCCCATTCATTTATATCCAACACTGGATGTGGATAACCAACTATGGCTAAGAAATTGAAGGGGGGAATATCTTGGCCAGGATAGCCTCCATAGCCTTTTGATTTGTATCCCTTCAGAGAAGTCACCAATAGATTCTTCACAATGGATTCGCCATGGTGAAATATAATTAGTTAGAATAATGTGTCCATATTTAGTTCACCATCTAAAAATGGATCTCTGCAATGCCAGTCTACCCAGGGAGATTTTCAATCTGGGACAACATCTAAAATCCTTCTCGAGAAAGATTTCCCTTCTTAATAATCCCTTCTGGGTCAGCTTTAGGTATAGTCGGAGGAAGCTGTGGAGTATACCTCGTGTGTCTACCTCTGGAGGCCACAACTGAAACAGTGGAGTCGCTAGGTGCAATTTGCAATCTTCAATGGTACTAATATATGATGCACCTTCAGAATTAGAGTTTCTTTCTCGTTCTATCCTAGGGAAATGTATGAAATTCGTTCCCTGACAATGATGCCAAAAATGTTAGCACTAGAAGTCACCTTCAAATTGCATAGAAGGTAAGCCCAATACCCATTAGTTTTTTTAAGTGTAATTGAGTTTTAAGAGGTCAAATGGAGAAGACTAAATGAAAATAATGTTCTAACTCATAAATCTGGACTAGTATGCACAAGAAATTAAGGTCTTGGATCAACTTCAGTCAGTAAGTTGGAGTAAGGGTGAGTAGGAGGAATAATTTGGTGAGAAAAATGTAGAGGTCTTCCGTGGACATCAAGCCTTCCAACAGCCTAAGGAAGAAAAACTTAAAAACAAGATCCTCTTGGATTCAAATTTCAAGGAAACTGAAAGAAATCATAACAACATTATAATCAAACATTCATCATATTACAGTCACAACAATCCATGTGAATCAATCAATCATGAAATCTCTCAGTATCGAAGGAAAATAAGACGGAGTAAGAAAGATGACTTAGATTAAACAAGAAGTCTCAAATCAAGTACATAACCAAAGAACCAGTGTTCTTCATCAAAATACTACAATAACAAGGAGCCTAACTCAACCATTCGACCTTAACAAAATATCAGAACTAACTACTTGTACTCAGAACAGCTGCAACCACCAGGATTGTGATCGTACCATTGAATTTAAAGTTTTCATTAGGTGCCTGCTCTGTCAAACTGTGCAGGCCTTCTTACATCAGACACGAGCCTGGCTCAGTGTGGGCTCTGCGAGAAAATCCATCCACAAGGGAGATTTGGATTGACAATCAGCCCCTATGACCCTTCTCTCCATGCATTCCATTTATGGGGTGAGACGAGGTCTCAACCACCGTCCCCATTTTCAATAACTACCTTCATCAGGATCAGGATGAGGCCTAACACCCATGAATGTTCCAGGTGGTTCCCATGACTTCTTCAAGTCAATATCGATGCCTTGAGGCCAAGTATATCTTCTTCTGTGACCAAATATGGGCGCTTTCGGCCTTTGGCGCAACTCCTCTCCATCACTCCACATTCATTGTGACCTAGGGCCATGACCCTATGCAATTGTGTGATTTGCGGTCACTACCAAGGGTGGTCTGAAATAAAACCTCTTTTGTCCCTACAATTCACCATGAACCACCACACGTCCCTTTCTAAAAACCACAGTTCTAATTGCGGCATGCCCCTCAGATTTTAAAACATGCACACCTTTCGACCTCGCAATTTGGCATGACCATTGATCTTGTGATCTAAGATTAGGCCCTATGATCAACGACTCATCTCTGGCGCTTTTTAGATTGACAGATCAGATCTTCCCTTTCAAAACAATGACCAAGATTTGCTTCGCGGATCGACCTTTGAGAATTTCAATTCTCAAACTCCATTTCCATCCAAGTAAAACCCCCAGAGCTGAGAATATGATGACATGTGGCTCTGTGAGATCAACGACTGAGATGCTTTTCAGGTCTCCAGACTATGAGAAAATAAAATCTCAAACCTGGGTATCCAAAGGCATTTACCCGGAGCTGGCAATATACTGATGCGTGTCCTCATGAATCGAATGTTCGAGGATTAATTTGATGCTTCAGGTCTTCAGGACTTTGGGCCTTCGAGACTTTGATGCTTTTCTCATTTTAAAACTCTTGGAGTGACATATCTAATGACGCGTGGCATTCTAGATTTGGATGGTCGAGATCCACTTCGGGTCTCTGGGGCTTCGGGCCTTTGGGACTTTGGAACTTTGGGAGGCACTCTCGCTAAGATCAATGACTCCCTGCTGACTTTGAGATCAATGGTACACAATTGCTTCAGGATTTCTGGCTTCCACTCTTTGGAGGTTTTATGCACTTCTCACTTCGAAACTCCCAAAGTTCATTTCCCCAAACGCTTGGATCAATTGCCACCTGTCTCCTTCAAAATCAACGACTCATACTTACTTCGGGGTTTCAGGACTTTAGACCCTTAGCTATGGTTCTATACTTTGTGCAAATTTATAGTTTTGAATACTTGGGAGCCACTAATCTGAACTTCATAGGGGACTTCTGTTGTTGAAAACTGAGCCTGTCAGTTTGTATTTTAAGCCTAAAATGAGCTGCTCTGCATGTTGCGCTCGGACGCTTCCTGTGTAGACCAGGAACTCAAATGACCTGATGCCCTTGACAAATACATGTGATAATATATACATGACTGATGTATGTGATATGGTACATGGTTGATGTACGTGATATGGTACATGGTTGATGTACTTGGTATAGTACATGGTCGATGCATGGTATGGTATAGGTTGATGTACATGGTATGGTACAGGTTTTGATACATGGTTAATGCATGATATGGTAAATGTTGGTACATGGTTGATGCATGGTATGGTACAGGTTTTATGTACATGGTATGGTACAAGTTCTGGTTGATGGTTGATGTACATGGTTGATATACATGGTTGATATACATGGTTTGGTGATGGTTTTTGTATCCATGTGAGTGGATCTGGTTATAGTTGGTTGATGATGGTATATCAGTGAAGACGACAATGATAGTGATAGGTTATATGATTGGTTGATCATCAGTCATAGGTTTATGTGAAAGTGACAGTGATAGGTTGGATTATTGGTTGATCATTAGTCACAAGTTGATGTGACAATGACAATGACAATTTGTTTGATGTGACAGTGATAGTGACAGTTTGATTGATGTGACAGTGACAGTGAACGTGATAGGTTGGTTGATGTATTGGTGACATTGGCAGTGACAGTATCAATGGTAGTGACAGTGAGTCTACACTTATATTTCACAGCGGCAGGATGGGGCAAGAAAAGGGGGTTGTAGCCTCCTTCCGGTTGGTGCTGAAGAACTCAAGGAGTTGGAGCTTCCTTCAGGTTGGTGCTTGTAAATGAGGGGGTTGTATCCTCCTTCTAGTTGGTGCTGAAGAACTCAGTTATTTGGTGCTTCCTGCAGGTTGTTTCTTATAAATCAGAGGCTCATAGCCTCCTTCCGGTTGGTGCCAGAGAACTAGGGGAGTTGGTGCCTATAAATTAGGGGGTTGGTGCCTCCTTCCAGTTTGTGTTGGAGAATTTGGAAGTTGGTGCTTCCTATGAATTTATTCTTGATATATATAAGAAATCTTTTTGTGGTTTTCTCCCATCTGGGTTTCCACGTAAATTCTAGTGTACTGTGTATCCGATGTGATATTGTTGAATGGTACTGCTTTTGGTTATGTTTTCATGATATATTGAATGAAATCATAAATGATATACTGATGATAAAGTTTTATATTTTATATTGTTATTGAAAGTGGTAAAAAGTGCTCATACTGNGGTATCAGAGTGAGTCCTTCAAGAAAATAGTTTAACCACTAGAAGGGAGATCATGGAGTATGCTAAGATTGGAGTACCATAGTTTGATGGTCATAATGGTATGAGATATGTGATGTGGATAAATAGGATGAAAGCATTTCTAGGAGCACATGGGTATGATGTTTGGTACTCAATTGTTACAGGATACACCGGTTCAAAGAAATGAATAATGCAACCAAGAAGGAATTGAAGAGAAACAACAAAATAGCAATGGATTTCATCTTGGAAGGATTATGTGATTCAATAAAATATAAAGTGGTACAATTTGCATCAGCCAAAGAACTTTGGGATAAGATACATAATATATACTTTATGAAATCCCATTCTACCACAGAGCCAGAACATGCCAATCAGAATAAATAATATGAAGAAGATGTTGAGTTAGTATGGGAAGAAAGAAGCTCATAAGGTTAGAAAGATTCAGAAGAAGAAGATTATGAGAGTCATTTAATCAATGCTTTAAACAAGTTGATCAAAGAAAGAGAGAAAAACAAGTCACTCAAGGAAGAATTGATCAAGATAAAAGGGGAATCTAAAAATCCCATCTCTGAAGAAGTCTAGTAGATGATTACAAACCTAAAAGTCCAAGTAGAAGAATTCAGAAGGATTGATGAAGCATGCAAAAGTTAGTTGGATGAAAAGTGATTTTTGGAAGCAGAAATAATAGCACAAAGAAAGGAAGTAGAGAAGAGAGAGAATATTTTTACTAGCCATCTCAAGGAAATATCTAAGGACTTAAATAAACTTGAAGAAAAATTCACTCAATATGAAAGAATAATTGAAGAAGAATTTGTCTCCTTGAAGACCCAACTTGAATAAGAAAAGAGAAAGGAAGAAGTCATGAAGATCCAGATGATGAAGAAAGAAGAAGACAGTGAGAATCTTGAAGAAAAAGTCATTACATTAAGATTTAAAGTTATCAAGATCAACAAGAACATTGAAGAGAGAGAAATTTCCACATCATCAGTAAAGAAAGTTGAAGAGAAACATCACAGGTTTCTAGAAAGAATGAATGAAGAGAAGACTAAGAGTTATGCAGAATTCATCAAAGGGCCTACTAATAAGGAAGAATGTGAGCTCTCAAAGAAGAACATTCCAGACATGAAGAAAAATCAAGAAGAATATTACAAAAGAGACAGATATAAAAGAAAACCCTCCACTTTCAGGTATCAAATAAGATTCAATCATTGTGAACGAAAAAAAATAAAAGAAGATCGTGATTAGCCAAGGCATGAATTCAGAAGGACCACATCACAAAGAATATCATTCACTTCCAAACATGGAAGAAATGCATACTTAACTCCATATAATATTGAATGTTACAAATTTCATAACTATGGACATTTATCTTGTGATTGTATAAGCATGATGGATATGTCTATGAAAGAGAGCAATGATATCATATATAAGAAGGTTTGGAAAAGAAAACAAGAACAACCAAAGGAAGAACAAATGAATGAAGGACACTCAAAAATCATACTCTCAGGATTGACAATAGTACAAGATCACAAAAAATCTACAGGAAAAAAAGAAGATGTTAGATACAGGAAGGTTTGGAGAAGAACTGAAAAACAAGAAGAACAGGTAAATGAAGACCAAGTCCCAGAGATTGTACTCACAGGATTTGCAGTAGTGCGATATCATGATGAATCCATAGGAAAAGAGGAAGAGGCTAGAATTTAGAAAGAGGATGATGATGAATCCAAAGACGAAGAGGAAGATTACTTTGCATCAGAGCGGGTATTTTTCTAATCCATCCATCTTGGAGACTCCTAGTAAATATGAATACTGAAGAGGGCGAGTCTGAGCAACAACTCTACATATTAGAGAACTATCTTTTGAGAAGTCTGAAGTATTTGCAGATTTTGGACAGAGAGTTTTAGAGTGGCATAGATTCATTGTATAGAGGGTTCCAAGAATGCTTTCAGATATGGATATATTTAGTACATATTGTTGCAGACATGTAGAGTCTGATTTGAAAAATTGAGAAGACAGCTTGAGAAGCTAGAATATGTTGTAATCAACAAATGGGTCAACATTGTATGTAGTTGAGTAGTAGAGTCATGGGAAGTGTTAACGTTCTGTAAATTTCCTAGAGGTTGTCAGAAAAGAAGAAATCTACGGGAGGTAACTTTATCCAACCACTTCGAAGCTGAGATCTAGCCCTACCAACTTCAAAGAGGGATCTCTCTGTATGATTTAGATATGTTTCAAAATTAAAATATTAGGCTAGGTAAATAAAATATGTTGGTTTTGTTGTTGTAGTGTTTGTCGGGTTGGCTGAGATACTTTACACATCCATTGGGCTATGGGGTCTGTATCATGAAAATAAAATCTAAACCAGAAAACAAAGGAACCTTTCACAGGGCGAGATAATGTAATCACTGGATTCTTTTAGCAGCATAAATGAGGAATAACAGAAAAGGTGAGAGTGTCAGTTACAACAAAGAAGCAATTAAGAATTTCTTTATCGTAAAATCAGAAGATGAAACACTAAAATCTTTTAAAATCTGAAACAAGGTATACAAAGATAAATCTTGCAACGTTCGTTCTTTCAAAGATTAGATTTAGAAAACAATATGATAACTAAGCGAGAATAACATTTAACTTAGAAAGGAAAACATCACCAATGAATACACGCAAGAATCCTGTAAAAATGCCTCTTTGTATTAATGGAAGATCTCTTGAAAAATATTACATTCTGATAGCTCGCAGAGTGTAAAGATCAACCCTCAATACTTTGAAAAGTGAAGTATTTATAACCCAAAATTACAAACGATTCTGTCATTAAAGATCAGGATGTGGTAAATCTATTTTTAGCCTAACTAACTTAACAAATTACAGAAATCTAGGAAACTATTTGATGATGTGTCGCAACTTCATGCTCTTTTCTAGGTGAACCATTGGTGAGGCCTCTGCATGACCTCGTTTGACTAGATAGTTGACTGGGCTGGGACAACTCATCGACTACTCGATCAAGTCACAAAGCTCTTCCCATCGAAGATGACTGGGAACGCTGACTTTGAGTAACCTTCGGTAGACTTCATCCATCTCTGTGTACTTGGCGAAAGTAGGCTTGGTGATGAAGATGTACCAGATCTCATGCTGAATACTGATGTTCAACTGAAGTGCATCTAGGAATGCCTTGCCGGTGATGTTGCCTTGAATCCCTGAAAATTTCGAACTATCCTTAGCCACATCGGCTAGTCTCTTTTTGTAATCTGGGAGCGTCATCAATTTGTCATTTATCACCTTCAAACCAGGAAGACCTTTCTTTTGTAGATCCTCAATCTTGCCTAAAAACCTTTGTACCCCTAGGTCCATGGCCTGAACCTTTTCTTCTAGCTGTAGCATCAGTCCTCTCTTGGTCAAGACTCTTTTGACCTCAAGGATGGTCTTTGTTCTATCTTCAATTCTCAGCTCTTCCAACTCCTCTCTGGTTTTAGAATTCAAGAATTTGATGATTTCATTAGCCTGTGTGGGCATCTCTCCCAGTTCTGATCTGATCTTCTTGATCGCTTGTTTACTTATATGTACCAATTCATTTTTCTCAAACATAATCTGTATCATTGGCCATATTTCGTTCATAGACTTGGTGATGTTTGTCCAGACACTTTCTTTGACTTCGGCTAGTGTTTTACCTGCCATTGTTTGTTTCTAGAGTTGTTGTAACTCTTGTTTGAGCTAGTCTGACACCTGTTTTTCCTTGGAGAAGTTGGTTTGATAAGAATATTTGAGTTCCTGAAGTTTCTCAATCTCCTTTTTGAGCCCGCTAATCTCTGTTTCCTGCAGGTTCATCTCTTCCATAGATTTGGCCAATTCAACCGTCTTTTCCAGAGACATCAGTGGATTCGCCAAGGGGAATTCTGCTAGTGATGTTGTGCTCACTCCTGAGAGTGGAACTGCACTCAATGGAATGACTTCCATGGGTTTCAACTGTTCTTTCTCTTTCACTAGCTTCTCCATCTCAGCTTCCATTTCCTTCAGTTGTGCATTCTGCTCCATGATCAGTTTAAGCATTTCATCTTTTTCTCCTTCTGTCTCTGCTATTTCCTTTTCCCGCGAGTCTACTGTTGGTGGGAGCTTCAATTGTTTCCTCAAAGATTCTATGTCCGCATTTTTCTTCTTGATCATCTCCTTGACTGCTTTCACATTCAAGGGATCATACTCGATCTTGAGGACCAATTCCTCCAGTGTCTTGATCCTGTTATCCTTGGCAAAGGATGATATTTTCTCCATCTTCAACTATGTCTGGACATTATTCAGAGACACTTGTAACCTAGAGGTAGTAGTGGAAGCATGTGCTAGAGTGGATAAAACCATTTCTCCCGTCTGCCTATGCAGATCCATTTGATCAGCTGGATGCACACCCTTATTCTGGAATTTGAAAGTGGCCCTTTTGTAATCGATGATTACCTTTGGGTTGGGTACCTGTGCTTGGAGGAATGCCATGTGCATTCTACCCTTCTCAGTGTCAAATGACGATAGTATCCTGTGATGTGCAATCGACGTCTACTTCCAGAATTGGGCGTATGTACTACTGGTCAGAGTCTGATTCTTTTTCTTGATCAGATCGTATTTCTCAAAAATACTTAGCTTTGGTCCTGTTTTGCCTGGTTGGTTGATTGGTGGAGTGTCTGCAGGATTCTTTGGTATTACTGTGGTTATGATCTATTTGTCGCTTGTACTGAGGAGTGATCGATCAACCTTTGTCACTGTAGTGGATGGAATTTCCTTTTCTCCAGTCGGGTCAGGAGCCAGACTAGTTTTTGGCCTCTTGGTATGCAGTCGAAATTCTTCTAATGACACTTTAGTGACAAGAGGTGACAGATCCTTCCTAGGCCTTTTCTCCTTTGGAGCCTGTGGTGTGGTTTTCTGTGATACCATGACCGAGAGGTCCTGTTGTTCTGTTTCAACCAAATTATTTGGTTTCCATCTTGTCTGGTTTGCAAATTTTTCTACCTCGGGCCTAAGTTCGTGGATATACGGGATATTATTGTTTTTTATCCTCATCTCTGAAATGATCCTACACGAATCATAGTGCCATCTGAAACTCACAAATAATTTCATTTCATTCAACAGCCTGTCTGCTTCCTCCCCGGTGCCTCTACTATTGCAGATGAAAGACCCAATCTGCCCTTTGATTCTGAGCTTTTGCTTCTTCTTTAAAGACACAAAATGAATATCATCCAAGTTTATCATCTGCCTTATGTATTCCAGAGAAAAAATTCTGACAGGTAAGTATTTGGGCAGTTTATATGGGGCCAAGTCATACCCATAGACTCTAATATCAGTGTGATTTTGGTACAGGTACCAATCACCAGTATTTGTATGATCCGAGAGATGTAGGATCCTCTGAACTTCATCATTAATCCTGGGTTTGGGTCTGCCACTGAGAATACTCACCACTGGGTGGTAGAATTGATCGATGAAATGATTGAAACTGAATTCTGTGTAGTTATGTCTGAGAAGGGAAGTCCATGCGATTACTTCCTGGGGTCTGCCATATCCGTCCATCTTCTGCATAGAAAAAGAAAATTTGTCCGCTTGGAAGAAAGCGAACAGGTATGCCAGTATTGAAGAATACTAGAACATGCCTTTTGTGGTGAAATTGACGAATTTATCGTGAATATTGTTCATCGGGAACGTGTTGAAGTCGAACTGTGTAGTGGGATTCTCATCGGTGGAGAAAATAGACAAAAATCCCAAAATGGGTTCATCTACCCACTGATATAAATAATAACCCAACAAGGCACATAGCGACGTGATAACCTGGTTTCCTTTTGTTGAGAACATGGAGGAAGGATAAGGGGGATTTGTAGCGGGGAGCTGAGCGGACTGTGGAAGAAAAAGCTCAAAATTTGAGCTCTTTGAGGAAAAGTCATCTTCCGGTATAACTCTGTAAGGATTTCAAGGTTAAAAGGTGATGGAGAGTCGACTCGGGATATTTTCATCATTTGGTCGATGGTTTCTGGCGTGATGAGGAAAAGAATTACCCCGGACAAGGATACGATGGCTCTTTTCTCGGGGATATAGTGGGCTTGGCACTTGAGGGAGAACTCTGGGAAATGGTGAATCTGGGGGAAGAGATACAAGGGTAGGTTGGACTCCCAGATTCCAATTTCGTCACTCTGTTCCAGGAAGACTTCTTTAAGCCATGACTGAAGGTCTACGAAGTCAAAATCACACTTAGTATCTGTGATTAAGTAATCTTTGTCGGCCAGTGGAATCCTATCGAGGTCGACAGGAGGTGGGAGAAACGGATTCTCCTCTCCTTCTGTTCATTTGGACTTTGGCGCCATTACTGTAACAATACCTGCAAATAAAACAACGTTAGCGGGGATGATTGCAGATGGGGGTGACTGATTGTAACGCAGAGGAAAACGGGGTAAATTCTCTGGTATGATGAGTGGGAAGATGGTGAAGGAATGAAGTGGTGAGGGTAGTTTTGAGTGAACGGGTATCCATTGGGCGCGGGATACAGGTCATCTAGTTAACGGATAAGTTATCCAGCAATAAATGGCCAACGGGTCATTTAGAATGTGAGATGGTAGGTGACAACGACTGAGGGATATGGATGGGTGATGTGGTGGTTATCGATTGGGGGAAAAAATCATGGTGAGGGGACTTGCCACAAGTGAATGAGGGAGAAGGACTGACGAAGTTATGGGATGTAACTCTTTTGGAAAGGTGGATGATGATGTCAC
>SNQJ01S0005750.1:22778-113511 GCA_010110895.2 Picea sitchensis
AATGGTCCAGGCTCAGCAATCAGGGATAGACATTCCTTAGGGTTTATACATTCTCTCCAGGGTGCACTTTGATTAGTGTAGGAGGAATGGCCTAGGGTGGGGAATGGTCTAGACTCAGCATTCCTTAGGGTTATACATTATCTCTAGGGTGCACTTTGATTAGTGTAGGAAGAATGGCCCAGGGTGGGGAATGGTCCATGTTCAGAAGACAGGATAATTATTCTTCCTTGTTTGAGAAGAATAGTCCAGATATCTCATTCTTCTACTCTGAGGGCAGATATTCTTTCATATCTCACATATGTGAGTGAAATATTGGCCTAGATAATTCAATCTATATCATAACATTGTTTATGTGTAGGTTGCTATCAGATGTTTGTTATGAAGACAGTAGATGTAGACTACTGTGGTGGATATGTTCCATTGTTCCTGAAGCAAATATTATTTTAGAGCTCACAGATGTGAGTGAAAGATTGGCCCAAATGATTCAGTTTATATCATAACATTGTTTATATGCAGGGTGCTATCAGATGTTTGTTATGAAGATTGTATGACAGTAGATGAAGGCTATTGTGGTGGATATGTTCCACTGTTTGTAACTATACGATTGTTGATCAAGTACTTGTGTGTTACTTGGTGTGGTAGTAAACCACTGGATTGTAGTTATGTGCTACTATGGATAGACACAGTTGTGTCCTATTTTTGTTCTAACTGCCTTGAAGACTATCAGCAGTTTATTGGAAATAATCACCATCTAGACGAATGATGAACAGAGATTTTCCAGATGGAAATTGGTTCAGAGCATTTACTCCTCTAGATTATAAGAGTGGCTCTTGTATCACTCTATGGTGTGAGTGACTTATCCAGTATCATGTCTAATTACTCAGATGAAGTATGGTTTCAAGAGATGATGCAGCTGATGGTGATGGTGATGCTCATGATCTAGTCATGAGATACTCTAGACGATTATATTGATGCTACTGGGTAAATGGTATATTTTTGTGCTCAAGACCATTACCTGTAATACCTCCCTAGCTAGGAGGGAGTGTTAATATTATGGTAGTTGTGGGAGGTATTTACCTCCACGTGTGAACCTGATGAGAATAGAAGACTCCGAAAATCAAAAGAAAACCCTAATGAGTTGGCTAATAACCCTAGAAGTCTTGTCGGCTCAAGAATATAATTTATATTAGGTTATTAGCCTCCAAGAGAAGAAGTTGGCCAGAAATAATAATAATATACTGAACAGACACATATCCAGAAGGAAAAGTCGACCCCAGCAAATCTGGCAAAACCAGTATAAATACAGGGTGTCAGTTCTCATTTGACACATCTCAAAATTGAATTTCCCAGTTGGTGCGCACTGCAGTTCCCATTTTGGTGCACACATGTGGAGGAGGGTTGCAGGTGCAGCTGCAGCAGCAACTAGTTTTCAATATTGACTTGGACTATCTCTTGGCTAAGGTTTGGACTATCTGATCAGCTATTGTTGGTGCACTATCCTTGGAGGAAGATGCACTACACCTTGTTTGGCTATCTATCCTAGGGTTTGCTTCCAGAGTAATTCTCATTCAAGGTTAAGGTGCTCAGAGGGTGGCTTCGGCCTATGTTTGGGTGACAAGGGTATCATCAATGGTAAAATGAGCACACTATCTTCTATATTCTAACACTTAGTACCTTTTGAAAAATTACAGATTCTTTGATTTCTTCTCCCAATACTATGATTTCATTTATTGTTTCATCGGCTCATAAGAAATAAGTTGCAATATTCTCATCTCCCTTCATATTTAGTTGTTCGAACTGACCTCTGTAAGTTTCAATCTTTACTTCTTTGACTTTTGAATATCCTTCATAAATATTTTGAAGTTGTCCCAACTCTCTTTAGCGTATTTACAATGTATAACTTTCATGAATATTGATTCACAAAGACCATTCAGAAGTGCATTTGTGGCTTTGGAATTATTTTGGCCGATTTTTATTGCTCTTTAATTTGTCGATGGAACTGTTGGTTCTTTGTATCCATCTACAACTGATTGCAAAATTTCAAATCCATGTGCCTGTATATATGTTTTCATCCTTATGCTCCAAAATTCATACTTCTATCCATCAAATTGTGGTATTCCATTTTTATACATGTTGTGTCTCTCCATGATCTACCTTTCAGTGGTTAAACTCATTTCTAAATGAACTTGCTCTGACACCACTTGTTGGATTATTGAGAGGGGGGGGTGAATCAGTAATAGAGTAATTTAATACTTTTTCACCATAAAATGCAAGTGTTATATCAATGTATCATTATCATCCAATAATTTCAAAGTAAATAAACAATGCACAAATGAACAATCATACACATACACAGTACACCAGTGTTTTTACGTGGAAACCCAAAGCGGGAGAAAACCACATAATTTGTTTTCTTATATGTCTTGAAGAATTACATTCATTGGAAGCACCAACTTCCTTTGTTTTCCAGCTTCTACTGGAAGAAGGCTCCAACCCCCTAGTTTCTTAGGCTACAACCTGAGGGAAGCTCCAACTCCCCAATTCTCTGGCTACAACCAGAAGGAGGCCACAACCCCCTATGTTCTCCGGCTACAACCAGAAGGTGGTTACAACCACATGTCCTTGCCCCGTCCAACCGCCCTGATGTAGAAGTAGAATGATGGAACCATTGTCACACTATCACTATTATATATACCATTGTAACAACCTGTACCAATCAACATGTAATCAAAATGTACCATAAACAAGTGCATCGACCATGCATCAACATGTACCTTGAACAACCTGTAATCAGCCTGTACCATAAACAAGTGCATCAACCATGCACCAACCTGTACCTCAAACTGTACCATCAATGAGGGCATCAACCATGCACCAAATATGTACCAATAATGCATCACATAAACTATGACTTTCCAATATGTACCAACATCATCAACTATACACCTTATGTATGTGCCAACTCATCAACTACTTGTCTCAACCATGTACCCAACATGTACCTCAACCAAAATCCCTCATCAATTTCATAATCCAAATAGTATTTGTAACTTTGTAATCGACCTGGTGTATATGATCACATACCTGCAAACCTTCCTTAACTTTAACAACAAGAGACTAGCATTTTCATGAAACTTTACTTTAGTCTCACATGACTAATTTTGGATTAATCAAAAACCCTAACTTGCAATAATCATAACTATATACATGTAATGAATAAAGATCTGAAAATGGTACACAATGTTATTTAGTGTCTTTTATGCAATTCCTCCAGATTTCACTAGTTGGAACCTCTCGGAAAAGGAGTTATAGAAAAAAATGGCATGCCTTGTTGAATTCTTGCTTATTCTAGAGAGTGAACTTGTAGAGCATGCCCCGCATGGAATATGTGTTGTATGGATCTGAAAATTGTACACAGAATACTAAATAATGTACTATAACCAATACATTTGGTCTTACTAAATTTGGATCTGTTATGACGAAGTTAGTACATTTTTACCTGAAACATATATTTTAGACTAGTTTCAGGACTAGCCACAAACCCTATTTTCCACAGAGTGTAACTCCAAAAATAAAACGACCCACAAGCTAAAATTTGTATCACAACTACTTGGATATGTTTCCTCAATGGCCTCCCAATTTCACGGTCTGAATCATTCTAGAAAAAAAATTATTGCGAAAATGGTGAGATGACTTGTAAATAACATACCCTAGAAAGCATCATCAAAAGAATTTATCCTCCCTTGAATTTTGGCCTTCTTTACTTCACCTTCCATCTGAAATTTGGCCTAGATATCCTTTGGTTACCTCATTCACCTGTAGATATTCAATATGATCAAGTGTGATTAAAATGAGAGAGCACTTCCTCATATTTATACTTTCATGTAGCTTCCTCAAGGGGTTACCTTTTAACCATCTTAACCCATTTTCCTTATTTTAGGGTTAACCCACTTCTAACCACTTGTCCACTTAGTAATTTCTCCATTAACTTTATTATTTAAATAATTTATTTTGTATTCACTTTGACTTATAGTACACTTATCACTTCACTTTATTATTTACCTTCTAAAATTTCTTAAACCACTTTGACTACTTTGACCTTTTGGGGCTTCTAGATGACTCGTGAGGGTCCTCCAACTTCACATGGCCATAACTCTCTAACCGTGAGGATTTATGTGAAGTTCCACATACCAATGGAAATGGAATGACATGTACTATCCATATAGAATATTCTTACCTGAAAATATATCAAACCGCATATCATTAGCCATCAAACAAACTTGGGTCCATTACCCAAACCTTTCTCCAACTTCACATCGCCATAACTCTCTAACCGTGAGGAGTTATGTGATGTTTCACATACCACCGGCAATGGCATGACATGACATGTACTATCCATATGGAATAGTATTTCTTGCAAATATATCAAAAATCGTACCATTATCCATCAAGCAAACTTTGGTCGATTACCCAAACCTATGTGTTACCGAAATTTTCTACCGGACTTTCTTCAAGGATTGACATCAATGACAACCAACCCAAATAATCAACAGTCTTTGATTCAGTTTTGGTTGATTTCTTATAAATTGTAATTCATGATTGTCATTGTAAAGAACAAACTCTTTGGGAATTAGGTAATGTCTCCATTTCTTCAGTGCATGCAGAATTGGATAAAACCCCTTATCATACAATGAATATTTATGTTTATCCTCATTCAACTTCTCACTAAAATTCTCACTAAAATATGCAATTGGTATTTTTCTTGGATTAGTAAAACTCTTATTGCAGTCCCACTAGAATTAGTCTCAACTTGGAAAAACTTATTAAATTCTAGCAAAGCTAGCACGGGTTGTTCAGTGATATTTTTCTTCAAAAATTGAAGATTTTGATCAGTTGCTACTGCCCATTTGAATGGTTGTTTGTTCTCTTTTATAGTCTCAATAATTGGAGCACATAACTCATTGAAATTTCTGATAAATTTCCTATAAAATCTTGTTAAACCATGGAAACTCCTTACTTCATACACATTTATGGGAGTAGGCCAAATTATTATTGTTAGAACCTTCTCTGGGTCCATCTTCAATCCTTCTTCAGATACTACAAATCCCAAATATATTAGCTCATTCTTCGTAAAACTTCATTTCTTCAGATTTCTCAGCAACTTTTCTTTTTTCATAGTATTCAAAACCATTATGAGATGTCTTAGATGTTCCTCTCTTGTCTGGATATATATCAAGATATCATCTAACTATACTATCACAAATTTTCCAATTTGTTTTGTTGAAACCTCATTCATCAACCTCATAAATGTACTTGGATAATTTGTGAGCCCAAAAGGCATCACCAACCATTCATACGGTCCACTATTAGTTTTGAAAGCATTTTCCCTTCATCCCCTTCTCTTATCCTAATGTGATGATATCCACTCTTCAGGTCAATCTTTGATAAATACTTAGCACCACTTAAACAGTCAAACAAGTCATCAATGTGAGGCAATGGAAATATGTATCTTACAGTGATCTTGTTGATTTCTCTTGAATCAATACACATGCACCATCCTCCATCCTTCTTTAGGATGAGTATTGTTGGTACAACACATGGGATCGAACTTTCCTTCATCAATACTTTATCCAGAAACTCTTGTACATGTTTCTTAATTTCTTCATTCTCTTGTG
Source organism: Picea sitchensis (assembly GCA_010110895.2). Classification (NCBI taxonomy): domain Eukaryota; kingdom Viridiplantae; phylum Streptophyta; class Pinopsida; order Pinales; family Pinaceae; genus Picea; species Picea sitchensis. Next base: position 28,454 of record SNQJ01S0005750.1, read on the forward strand.
GGGTCATTTTGTAAGTTGATTTATTTGGACAACTTGCTCTAGGTATCAGGTCAAAATGATGACTAATACTCCTCACATGAGGTAAATAATTTGGCAAGTCATCCACTATAATATAATCAAATTCATCAAGCATAACTTTAACTTTTGTAGTTAAATCATCCAGATTTGTATTAGTGAGTATTACCTTTGGCTGACCGATTAAGGAAAAATGTACCTCTTCTTCCTTCTTAACTTCTTGCATTAGTTCCTTCCCACTTATCAGCAGTACACTCGGACCAACTTCCTCTTTGGCTCCTTCATCCTACAAAGGCAACAATACATGCTTGTTCCCATCCTTTTCAAAATAATATGTGTTCTTCCTACCATCATGAATGGATTTTTTTTCATACTTCCATGGCCTTCCCAACAAAACATGGCAAACATCCATGGGAATTATGTCACATAATACATCATCCTTGTTGCTAGCAATCTGAATTTCCATAGTACATTTTGCATTCACCAAAATTTGATGTCCTTCCTGCAACCAAGACACTTTGTAGGGAAAGGGATATGATGTCCTATTCAATCTGAACTTCTCTACCATCTCAGTGGAAACCAAATTGTTTGTGATACCACTATATATGACAACCTTAGAACACTTTCCTCTTGACTTCCATATAGTCCTAAATAAACTCTTTCTCTGGGCTGGTTCCATAGCTTCCTTTTCTGACTTGATCAGAAGTCTCCTCATCAAAAACAATTCCCCTACCTCATGAGATTCTCCTTTTATGTATATATTCACATTCACTTCTTTGCCTTCTACTATATTTTCATTTATTTGACCTGCTAATTTATTTTCTGGACATTCCCATGACATATGGCCTATATTTCCACATATGTAACATATGATTTATCTACCTCTTCTACCTATGACTATGGAGAAAAATGTTCTACCTCATGTTTATCCTCCTCTTGATGGTTTATCACTTAAGATTGAACTTCCTCCTTCATCTCTTGTTGCAATTTTTTAGCTACAACTAATCTTCCTTGACCTCATCTTATGGGTGGCATCTTCTCTTTATTCACCAAGACACTTATTGTATGCACTTTGATACCAAAAATGATGGAATACCCCATCCAAATCCCACTTACAGATTTATCGAAAACAAATCTATTACAGTGAATAAGATCTCGTTGTCCCTTGGATCGAATTCAACAGTAAGCTCAGTCAAGTCCTGGTTCGTTGATTAGCAATTCGAACCAGAACTGGTAGACTAAGCATTCTTCATTAGTTTTTGTCATATGGATGAAGTCTATGACCAGGATATACTTTGCGGGGGGGTGATTCCTTGACTCATATATCAAGGAAAGGGGGCACCGCAATAAACCACATATCAACACATGGTTTTCCTTTCTATCACGTGATTAAATTGTGAGGGGATACCTCATTACTAAACCTCTCTCTAGTTGAGCACCCACAATTTAAACAGGATCATTGATATTCTTTATAAACAAATGGTTGGATATTTTTTCAAGGCCAAGTTCCAATATAATAAGGGTCATCTATCTATGCCACAATCTAATCTTCATCTTCCATCTTCTTAACACTATTGAAAAGGTTTCTTTATGTGGGCCACACTAGAATTAAGTCATAGAGACACATTGTCCAATCTATTGAGGGCACATGTATAGGACTTAATCAAATTCCAAACTAAGGGAAATTGTTGAGAGGTGATGCACAAAAGGATATGGGCTATTGATCCTTCTCTATGGATCAATCTTGACCATCTATGCCAACAAAACGTAGCCACGAAAATTTAAACAATGTTTCAGCTCGGTTTAGATTAATGGTTCTACACAAGATTTGTGCTCCTAAAAACATAAATTGAATCTGTAATTTTGATGCTCTAAAAGCTATGATCAAAGATTAATTATGCACACATAGAATAACTCAGAGAGGCATAAAAAAATTATAGAATTTCTCATTCATTATATTTTCAAAGGAATAGACAGATACAACAATATAGCTATGTTTATTTTGGTGTCTTGGACCTTTACAACCCACACTCTATCTCACGCATGCTCTCTAACCCTTTAACTCTTACAAAAAGAATTTAATATATCTCAAGCCCTTAGATATCTCACAAAAAAATGAATCACGAGGTATCTCAAAAAATTTCCAAACTAGAGATATGTTCCTAAGGTTTAGTAACATATTTAACACCTATCACAACAACTCAACACCTAGCAAACAAACTCAATGAAAATGTCCTCTAGAGAAATTTTGTAATTATTACAAATATAATAAAAGAAATTATGGAAAAAAATCCCTTGGTAAATGTTTTTGACCCTTGGGGTCAATCTTGAAATTTACTATCAAATGCTCTTGCATCAATAACCCAACAGATAGAGCATTTATTGGACCAAAATTGCTAAGAGAAATGGAAGAAAATATGATAAAAATAAAGTAAAATTTAAAGATTGCACGGGATAGACAGAAGATCTATTGTAACAAAGGAAAAGCACACATGGAATTCAAAGTGGGCGAGCATGTGTTTTTAAAAGTAAATAAAAAAAAGGACCTCGTTGAAATTGGGAAGTCACCCAAAGTTAGTAGTGAGATATTGTAGGCCATTTGAAGTTCTAGAGAGGATAGGGTTAGTTTCATACATGCTTGCATTTCCTACATCCATGAGAGTTCATAATATATTTCATGTGTCTTTATTAAATAAGTATGTTCCTAATACTAACCACATGATTGATTGGACTATGATCTAGGTGTAGCACAAAGGGGAATTTCGGGTGGAGTCGATGCACATCCTAGACTAGAAATTCAAAGTGCTCAAGAACTGATACATTGGCCTAGTAAAGTTCAAATGGGCCAATTATGGTCCTGAATATGCCACGTGGGAGAATGAGGAGGCCTTTTGGGAAGAGTACCCACAAATTGTGTATATTTTTGAGGAAATTTGAATGTACATTAGTACATAAGTGTAAAAAGACTCAATTTTGGTGCATTTGGAGTTCCTAGAGCCACAACTCTGAGACTTCATATCCGACCTGTTTGGTACACTTCCTTGGTTTGTGCAGCTTAAGGGGAATAAGAGATGGATGGTTTGAATTGTTGCAAGAGTCATTAAATTGTGAAAATATGAAGTATTATAATGTGATAGTATTTATATATGTACATGTACACTTATATGGTGATGTGCATTGAGGACAATGAAAATTGTCGGGGGAGGGGATTGTAACACCCCAGTTTTGATCCCCGATGTAGCATTGTATAATTATAAATATTATGAATGGCCATGGGCCAATCGATGTAATATGTAAACATTGTACATTGAAAATAATAAAATGAAATACATTGTTGGTTGTAGACGGATAAGGACTAGAGTAATGGGGCGATACTATTCCACAAGAGAGGGGGAATTAATGAGGATTTTGAGGGGTTTTCATATGCCTTCAGTATTAATACATAGTCATTAATTAGTATTCCATTTATCAATTTAACCCTTTCACTTATTAAACACTCAATCATTGAATTCATGTAAGAGGTTGGGTGAGGAAGTCAACCCACTTAGTTATGACAACATGGGTTGAATGTGATCATCCTTGGGCGAAGAGTAAGATTCAAATAAGCATGGGAGAAGAGGATTTTTTAGTAGGAAAGAGAGAATTTTTTACAATTAGAAAGAAGTGAGGAAAAACAAAGCTAAGTGTTGGGAAAGAGTGGCCAGCCATAGTCGGTATTGAAGACAACTTTTTGAATCTGGTAATTATGTTGATAATTAGGTTGGTATACCTGTGAGTGATTCATGTTGACGAAATTACCAAAGAGAACTTTTAAATGTTGTGTGATCACTCCTATTTCAATTATATTTCTTAGATCCCCCACTAGAGAGATTCCTAGTTGGTTTATGTTGGATCCCTGGAGGGGATAGAGATTGTCTAAGGGACTGCAATGCAGAGAAGGAAATATCATCCCTTGGGTTGTGTAGAGTAATGGGGAAGAGAGTTGGGTGGTTGGAATTTTTGTAGGACTCATGTCTCTGTGCTTTATTTGATATTTGAGTTATTATAGTGGATTGTAGACACCCGTAGGAACCTGTCTGTCCTTGTGGATTCATAGCCCCAACTCAGGGGTATCTTGTTGTAGAGAGAATTGGTGCAACAAATCCTATGGTGGGGAGGAACTTCCTTCTTCTACAGCCAGTTGTTTAAAACATTTTAAAAGATAATTTTTTAAATCATTGTATCATTTACAATTTTAATGTTATGATTGAAAGATGCATTTACTATGTATTTTGTATATTTCAATGTTGTTGTGTGTGTTTAATTGTTTCTATGCATGTGTAATTTCTTGCATCCATGATTTTAATTATTCCTGACAATTGCATGAGCTTGTATGTCATGTTGTGTATATTTATGCATTTGAATCGATATGTTAGTCAATTTGGTAGTAATGTGGCTCAGCGTGGGAGTTGAGCACATCACATGGAACCAATTAACAATTATATGAGTAGGAGAGACACTACCTTTGTCAACACCCCCATGATTTTCTAACACGAATGAATAAGTTCTCTAGTCACAGTGTTCCCCCATTTATTATATAATGTTGAATGTATATTCATAATTATCTTTATGAATTAATATGTGGCAAATCCTTTTCACAACAAAGTGTGTAAATTTAAGAAAATTACATTGTTGTGGAATATCATTTTTTGCTTACATATATTGAATACTAACTTATCCCTATAGTAATGCAGTGAATGCTCATAATCAACTCCACCAATCGCTGGAAGCCTAGGTCTAGATGCATTGAAGGTCAAATCTCGTGTCCTAGGAATTGAAACTAAGACCGATAGTGATGTAATAGGAATCAAAAGTGAGGCCTATAGTAGTTGAATGTTTGGGGTTTCCCTTCTACAAATAAGTGTAATTTTAAGAAAATCAAATTGTTGTGAAATGTCCTTTCACTTACATATATTGAAGGGTATGCATTGGAGTCTGAGACTTTTAGTGGTCCTATAGTAATTATTAGAATGTGTTTCAATGTTTTCTAGTGGATTGATGTAATTTTGTACTTAGTTTAATAATGATGATCATTATAACATCATTTTTGGGGCACTTATACATGTAACATGGCCTCACTAGACTTTTGTAATATTGCATATGTACACATGGAGATAGTTTTGGGAGTTATTTAGTGATGACATGTCTTTCAGGTAATTATGACCTACACTCATAGGTCATTCTTATCCATGAATTATCCCTTATCTTTTGATGACCTTATCATAAACCTTTATGGATTGGCTGATATCCACCGTTGATTATACCTTATGATCAATGGTCTAGGTTTCTCCTAGTTACTATAAATTGAGGCAATTGATCTTGAATCCAAGAGAGTGGAAGGTGGCTTATGTTATTTATCATTGGCCTTGACCTTAAGGGTCCTTATGCTAGATCATCCATATGCTTGAGATTTCTATGGATCCCATTTGAGCTGCATACATGTGTGTGTTCTATCAATTATAATTGGTAGAGTTGTATGAATAATAGAAGACCTTCCTTCTGTGGATGTTTCTCCACCTTGGGGCTTTACCACACAAATTTATATCCACCTTGGGGTTTTACCACACAAATTTATTTTCTCCACTCTTATTTGATAGATCTACTTTTATTGGTTAATGTTTTCCATAGGATTTTAGATAAGATAGATATTGGTTATATGTTTTTACATATGTTACTAGTATTTCATGGTATCATAGCCATACATCTAATTCCTTATATGAACTTATTTGTTTGTTGAAATATTGGATAGGAGATATTTTATTTCCTTCCATGAGAATTCAACAATAGTGATTGAAATTTCCTTTTTGGCATCAATTTATAGGTAGATCTAGTCTAAATTTTTAGATCTATTTTTTCCAGCCCAATTTTTTCTTAGATCTACGAATCTAGATCTAGATTTGTTATGCAAATTATAAACTATTTTTCCTAGATATAACATTACCATTACATCCAAAGAATGCTAATTAGTCGAAATTAGCATTCATTTCACTAAATTTGATCTTTATTTGGGCTAGATCTAAGATTGAAAATTCACGGGTGCACTTCAAATATATACAAAAAGGTGCATTTTGGGGAAGATTTGACCATACATATGTGTCTACAGTGGCTTAATTAGCCAAGATCAACCATTTTTTTACTACAATTTCTCTTCATTTTCCCAAGATATTGAGGATTTATTTTAGTAAACGTGATTCATCCATTCATTCTAATATGTTTTTAAATTAGTTCTTCAACAATATATCAAATGAATTTGATATAAAATATCAAATTTGATCAATTGGTTATAATAATATGTTATTTATTTGGTTTTTATGAGGTCTTGGGTTCAAAACCTATTCCCTCTATATTACAATTAACATTTTGTTGAATAGATTTATCATTTGGAGGACTCACCACATCAATGCCACATGGACTCATCCACCCAACCAAAATGTTCCACATCAATAGTTGCATCCAAACATAACTTTCCAACTTAGTTGCCACGTATCATTTCATACACTGCTAAGTGTCACTTTCAACACATGCCACGTCAACATTTCATACATGTCACGTCAACAATAAAAATTATGTACATGTCAAGTTAGATTTTGTACCTTTCCATGTTAGTATATGGTGGGTTCCATTTATACCAAAAAAAGGGACACCACATGGAAATTATAACTTAGCTTATGGGGATTAGCACCAAGATTTTGAAGTTGGTTTTTAAATGGCCATAACTTTGTCATATGACACAGGTTTTCAATGCTTTTTTTCCAAACTATGTATTGTTCAATTCTTTGCATAGCGACATATTTGGATCTAATGAATTATTCTATTTGATGATGGTTATCTTCATTTGTGCCCAAAAACTCAAGGCTATACATCATTTTTGGAACTTAAAATGGTCCTAACTTACTAATACAGAAACTAATTTGAGTGATTCTTTTTTAAAGTGCATAAAATTTCATACTCTATGCAATGGTGATATCAGTTTATATTGATTTGTCTGTATGATCATTGAGGATGGTAATAGCCACATATTTCTCGTTTGTTTGACTATGACAATGGTATATTTGAGATAGTTTGTTGATGTAGAAATTTGGGACTTTTCTTGGCATGGTGTATTTGTGAGGGGGAGAGAATTTTAAATTACATGTTATGCATATTTGAGCAGTTGTTGAACTTGATTATCGGTGTGAGATCATGTTCAAGTTCTCAATTGAAGAACTCCATATGGTCATTGGCACTTTCAACCTGTTGGATCACATTCAAATTCATATTATACATCATTCATGTCTTCTTGGAGACATTTTTCTTTGACACATTTCGGAATTTCCATGATGATTCATGTATTTTCTCCTGGAGGATATTTCTTTATGTTAGCTCTCGATTTTCTTCACCTATTCTAGAGTGGTGTGTGTGAAGAGTTTGGAGACATATTGGTTTTGTAAATTATTACTCTATCTTGAGTTTCTTAGAACTTCATCATGCACATATTGATGTTTTCATTATTTTTCATTCTGCATTGATTTTGATAATAGAAAGTGTCATCTCCTTGCGCCTTATTGAGGATTTGGTTGCAATGTATTGAGGGTTTCCTACATTTTTCCACTCAACATATTATCCTTGATAACAAAAAAAAATTAATCTATCGTGTCCACCTATCAATGATTTTTGAAGTTTTCACCGAGGGGGAATATAATGTAATGTCATGTTCTTCCAAATGTGTTCAAACCATCCCTAATGTAATGATTGCCTAGTTGTCACATTTACCATTGTATATCCTGCGATTATAATTATTGTGAGAACATTATTTTGAGGCATGTGTACACGCAATGAGGCATCATTAGATTTGTGAGATCTCAAATATCTCACATTATTGGCTTATCATTCTTATGTAACACAACTGCTCCATTGTCTCAAGTGTTTATTCCTCTAGTCAACATTACAAGGGAATGTTAGAATGTGTTTTGATGTTGTCTAGTGGGTTGATGTAATTTTGTAATTAGTGTCATAATGATAATCATTATAACATCATTTTTGGAGCACTTATAAATGTAACATGGCCTCACTAGACTTTTGTAGTATTACACATGTGCACATGGAGATAGTTTTAGGAGTTATTTGGCAGTGACCTATGTTTTAGGTAATGATGACCTTGTTACAACAATTTTTTCCTCACTCCATGCAACTTGCTTGGATGGCCTTTCCATTTCCCTATGAAGACTTGAAGTCCCCTTTTGCACCTTCCAGAGCCAAAAATGTATATTTTTCCACATATACACACCCTATCAGTTATACAACAAGTGTATATACAGGTTGCTCCACTACAGCCCACGTACATCAGGTTTGGTGCTCAAAATTAAAAATTATTTCTCGTTTCCATGCCATGTCACGAGATTCATGATCCTTGACCTTCCATATACTATAAATGCTCTGAATCGGCCCTTCAGTTCCATTTGAAGGTTATAAATTGAGCCATATCAAAGCCTTGAAGAGATTGAAAAAATCAACTTTGAGAGCAAAGACACTCTGGAGAAATTTCACTTCATATTGAGTCTACATCCCTTTGTCCTTGAAAGTATGAACTCCTTGTTCATCCCCCACACTCTTCCTTCTTTGTGATGGAGAACCTTATCGACTCCTTTATATGAGATTTCCTTTGGTGGAGGATTGAAGTGGTGGAGGCCAAACTGGAGGGACTTAGTTTCTCGATTCTGATGTGTCATTACAGAAGTTTGTCACCTATGTACTTCTGCTGATTATTTTAATATAAATACTCTTTTCTCATCCAATTGATATCTTGCAAATATTTGAATTATTATTCCATGGGCATATTTGTCATGTATGTTAATGGATTATGCTAATATATATTCTAGCACTATACATTATCACTATATTCTTATGTATCTTGGTTGTTGAGGACAAGTTGTAGGTATAAAGATTTGGGTTGTGTGCTCAACAGTGGTCTTCATCTACCGTCCGGACGAGGTAGGCTCATAGCCTTGTCTTGTTAGAATTTATTTTATATAGCATACTTGGGATTAGAGTTGATTTTTGCATGTCATTTTGTCTATTGTTCTTTACCCCTTGCCATAGAGAGATTTTCCTCGTAACAGAATTGGCGACCATACTGGGGAAGGATCTTGTTTTTTGGGGTTTGGAGTGTTTTTCTCCTTGATTTGTTTTCTATTAGCCTAAGTTTCCTTGTGGCATGTTGCTTGACAACCTATATTTACTTTTCATCTGAGTTTCTTAGGTTAACCCTTGCCCTGGCAGTGTTTTACTAGGTATATGTGGTTTTTCCCTACAGACATGTATATATACTAGTTGTCTTCTTTTAGGGAGCATATATACACGAGTTTTGCTAAAATAGTTGTGTACATCGGCTCTTTAGTCTTGTTGGGTGAGTTTAGTTGGTTGCTTACTTGTTGGGTCTATGTCCTGACAGTTAAGTGTTTACAGAGTGATAGGAAGTCTTCTTATTGTTGAATTTTAGTGCGGTTTTATTTCTTATCATCTTTTTCTCAACTCAACAACAAAATTGGCAACCATACTGGGGAAGGATCTTGTTTTTTGGGGTTTAGAGTGTTTTTCTCCTTGATTTGCTTTCTATTATCCTGAGTTTCCTTGTGGCATGTTGCTTGACAACCTATTTTTACTTTTCATCTGAGTTTCTTGGGTTAACCCTTTCCCTGGCAGTGTTTTACTAGGTATACGTGGTTTTTCCCTGGATAGACATGTACATACGCTAGTTGTCTTCTTTTAGGGAGCGTATATACAAGAGTTTTTCTAAAATAGTCACATGCATCAGCTCTTTAGTCTTGTTGGGTGAGTTTGGTTGGTTGCTAAGCCTTCTTGGGTATCTGTCCTGACAATTAAGTGCTTACAAAGTGATAGGAAGTCTTCTTATTGTTGAATTTTAGGGTGGTTTTATTTCTTATCATCTTTTTCATTGGTTATCCTTTCACATTGGTATGAGTGTTTGCTTCTTGGTATCCTTCTTGGCTTGTCTCTGTTTACTTACAGTAGAGTCTGCCTATGAAGTTGCTATTTAGTCCTTTCATTTTCTTTTCTTTATATCAAAAATAAAATAAAAATATTTTCTTATTTGCATTATGGCATTTTCACTTTTGATTACTTTGCATTGATTTTGACATATTGGGAGAGATTGCATTTCAATGAAATTGTAGAGATTGCATTGGAAAAATTGCATTTAGAAGCATACCATCTCTTTTAAATTCAAGACTAGTACTTAGCAGTGATTTTATATTTGCTTCTTTTTATATATTGATTTGTAATACCATCAGTTTCATGACCACACCTCTTGAGTAAGCAGAAGCCATTAAAATTAATGTTGATTAATTAAAATTGAGTAGAAACATTTTTATTTTTCAAGGTATACAAAGAATTATAGAACATAGGGCCTTGGAATAGGATTTTGTGAGTAAACTTCTCTAAGGATATTAAACTAAACATATGTGTCTTGTTATCACTCCTTAGTTTCCCAAGGCTGAGAAAAGAAACCAAAGAGGTAACCATAGACCAATCTTTAGGATTGAGTAGCTAGCCCTACCAACCAAGAGAGGGATATCTCACTTAGATCAGCCAACTAAATGACTGAATGAAGAATATGTTAGGCTAGGTATTAATCTCACTAATGGATAATTTGATTTGTTGGAGATGAGAAAAGAGATGGAGTCATGTTTTCAAATAGGTCATTGTTTCTATGAAACCCTAATGAACCAGAAAAAAGGATGCAATTGTGACAAAGACAATATAGAAGTAAACATTGGTATGTTTATGATTTGGTTGTAGTATAGTGGTTATGGAAATCAAAGGAAAGTGTAAACTGAGCATAAATTGTGTATGAGTTCAATTTACAAGTTGAAGGTGTAAACAAAAATGGTCAACTTAAAACAATACAGAGCATAAGATTGAGCTCTGTAAATAACTTCTTCAGTTGAGCATGAAGACAATTACAGTATGGAGATCATAAAATATATCATATACAGTAGATAAACATTACACACTTGAATAAAAAGACTCATACCAATGATCAAATCACAAGAATCTCTTCACAAGTCTGCAAACTGTCTTTGTGTTCAATTTAGGAAAAGTACAGGCATATGTTGCTCCTTGTCTCTCAAAATATTAGACATCAAACCTATAATACATTTCATTAGATTCATATATAATGAAACAAGTCGAATTCCTCCTGAGGTCGAATTCTACTCCAAAAAGTCAAATACATGTATCTATCCTATCATTGCTAAAACCTAGGAGGAGTTAGAACTGGTTTTCCTCTTTTTCCTAAACTACTTGAGCTTATCCTTTAAAGAATCCAATACATTAACTCAACCTTATCAACTTGAAATTACATTTACCAAGCCTTGATAAATTTGTTTTTTACCATTTAGATTCACCAAATTACCATTTGACTATTTACATGGAGTAAAATATTTGCTACATAGAAGTGCAGCGAAAAATAGGGGTCAAAGACAAGATGATATCTCTTTAACCATAATACCTATGTATAAAATGAAATATTTTTTTGTATATGAATATTTTTTGGAAATAAACTCTTTCGGTTTCCCAAAATTCTACTCCAGTTCTTCATAATATTCTCTGCAAAAAGAGGACTAAAACATGCCTTTTCACATTCAGAAAAATATGTTGTAAAGACGTGAATGGATATATCACCCTGAAACACCTGTATAAAAAGTGAGATAGGTTATTTTACTTTGTCCTCTTATGAACAAAAAACTCCTCCAATTTCTCTAGATTCGTCTCTTATGGGCCACAATATGCTCTGCAAACAGGTGACTAAAAAACAAAAAACTCTGATATTTTTGCACAATCAAAGTACAGTCAAGTGCCAAATTTGGTTTTTGGAGAGGAATGTTGATCCTTGTTGTATATGAATAGATTCCTTGGAGTATGCAACATGATAATGTAGCTCTAATACACTTTATCAAATTAATACTCTCTGTCAAAATGATACTCTTTGCCTTGTGACTAGGCAAATTTTGCTAGAATAGACCAAAATTTGACTTTTGACTTTTGACTAACTTGGAAGATTAACAACTCTTGATTACTATGGAACATAGGACCATAAAATTTTCTCCAATGGGGATGGAAGCTCCCTAGGAGGTTTCAAGAACACCATACCTCTAAATTCGTAGACCAGTGCCTTGTCCATTGGGCCATGGAGCCATTGCAGCTACAATCTTCAAACTGACTCAAATTAAACTGAAAAATGAATTGTGCATTGTCCACTTGAAACTCTATTGAAAACTGACACTAAAATAAAAACACAACCAACACACTACTTCCTACTCTACTAACTGAGTACACAACCAAATCAAGTGATATCAAAAATCTAGTGTAACCATGTTAGAAATTTGTCTATTGATTGAATTCTCTGCAAGTGCTTGCTCATGAGAAAAATAGAAACTCTCGATGACGACAACTCCAATAAAAACTTGCAAATAGATTGAATTTTAATGAAATTGAAAAGCATGAGCCCACCATCTGACCTCAGGAATGTTGCAAAAGGATCTTCATAGGAATACATATTGATCTCCAACCCATCTAACACATTATTTCTCTAGGTGATTTTCATCTCCTGGTTTTAAAACTTTCCCAACATCCATGATTTCTTGAAGCTTCAACCTAAAACTGTCATGATAAGGTTGCAAGGGTTCCTACAATCATTGTGATGAATATGATGAGACTGTTTATTTAAAATTGACTGTTGAATTAAACTTTATCAATCCTATCTTCAAACTGACAGCGATCCAAAGGCTGAGAATTTGGAACACAAATATCATCCATATAATTGCCTACTGGATCATTGCAAATAAAAGAAATATTGTGTAACCTGTTGTAGATCGGTTCTGATGAAATTGCATGATCTTGTATAAATTTTTCATGTTCCACACTTTCAGATGCATTTTCAAACTGAATGTTGCTTGGTAACTGTGATTGTGGACTGAAAAAATGTTTTGTATTACAAACAACACTCTCAACAAAATCCAGAGAAGGTTGCCAATTGTTGTCAACTTGCTTATTTGATTCTTTGGAAACCTTATAGTTTTCTCTTATTATTTCAAATGAAGAAAAACACAGAGGTAAGGAGTCCCAACCAAGAATTTCACTCTCTTCTCTATGCTCAATATCAAAACTGAAAGACTGCTAATTTAAAACTCCCTCACCAATGTTTTCAAGATCACAAACAACTAAAGGAGGACCACTAAGACTGCAGAACTCATCCAAATAATCAGATATCAAATCTTTAAAAATCAAAGAAGTTTGTTGCAAGTCATTGTGTATTGTTTTTTAGGGGATCGTAAAATCTTTCATGGGCTTGTCACCCTCTGCTTCAGTAGTATTTCCAAAAAATTCTTTTAAAAATTTAAATGAAGTAAAAGGTAATGAGTTTTCATCTATGATTTTTTTCTTTTCTTCATATTCAATGTCCCAACTATACAGCTATTGATTTTTTATACTACGAAGGTTCTCTTTTAGAAATTGAAAAGAAGCAAAACATAGAGGCAAAGTTCCTTCACCTGGTTCAATAATTTCTGCATATTCTTCATTTTTGTCGTAATTGACACTAGCCAGTTGACCGCTATCTACAATTTGTTGTGACTTACCATTCTTTTGTTGAAAACATGTTTTTGGTTGCTCTAAAAAGTTAATATCAAAATCATAAGCATATTCATCATACTTAGCCAAATAAATTTCACTAGTAACATCATCAACCATGAACATTGAAAAAGAAGACTGTTCTTTTTCATGCTGATCTATAAATCCAGTTTCAGGATTGTCCACAAAAGAATATATAAAATCATCAGCTTCTAACTCACAGCAACATGAGTCAACAACGAAAGAATTTGGGCCAGCTACTTCTTCTTCTACAAAATTTTCTTGAGCAGGTGATCTTATTTGTTGCTTTTAGCTATGAGTTTATCTTACAGCATGAAATTTTCTATCAGTATTACCATGGTTATCATTACTATGTCCATCTTATGGTCCGACAATGGGGGACTATCCTCTTTAATTTCTTTCTTCCTTTCATCTTCCATTCTGGTCCTTTTTATTAGCATATTTGTTTCCACATCAACCACAACATTCTGCATGTCTTCCAAAGTGATCAGGTTCCTTTCTCTGAGTTGATAAGAAATCTGGGCCTCAAAACCATCTGAAAATTTGAGCATAGCCAAACTGGGAGGAGGTTTTGTATCTAAAGGTATGGAATTATAAACTCTATTAAACCTGGTTGAGAATCCTTGGACTATCTCATTAGGCCACCTTTTTAAGTTCTGATATTCATCCATAATATGAAAAGGGTTTATTTTGACCTCCCATTTGTCAATGAAAACATATTCAAACTATTGGAATGAAGGAATACTTCCAGCTGCTAGACCTTTATACCACCTCCTAACTTCTCCTGCAAGGATTTGAGAAAACATCCTCAATTTCACATCCTCGTAATCAACCTCCTCCAAATCCATAAAATCAATAACTCTACTGACATGTTGCATGGTTGTAATATTACCTGTGTTATCAAATTTAAGTATCCTTTGCCCATAATTCTATGGTAACTCATGCAAAGGGGATGACATTTTTAATGGAGCATACCGAGCAACAGACATGACTGCTTTTTGAGAGGAAACTATATCAACTGGGCTATTTTTTTCATCTGAATCTTGTTTAGGGATACTATTACAACCAAGAAATATACTTGCAGTCTCACTATGATGACAAAAAATTGTCAAAGGGGGCTAATGTATTGTTTTGCAGTCCAGATTGGAATTAAATAGATAGGAAAAAGTCTCTTTAATGTACTCAAGAAAAAATAAGAGGCATTTGATACAATAGTAAATCATATCCTACAAAGAGTTCAGGTTTAAGTACCTGACTCTCACACACTTTTTTCCCATCCTTCTTTAAGAGATTTGTCTTTCTATAAATTTGTTATGAATATTTGGAGTCGCCAAGTGAATATTTTCGGTCTTCTTGTGTTCTCCTGTTGTTCACCATCAGCAATCAGATCTGATCTTTGTCATTTATCCCAGGTAAGATGAAGTTTTTGCTCCCTGGCAGCGGTGCCAAAATTTTATCACTCCTTAGTTTTCCAAGGCTGAGAAAAGAAACCAAAGAGGTAGCCACATAACAATCTTTAGGATTGAGTAGCTATCCCTACCCACCCAGAGAGGGCTCTCTCACTTAGATCAGCCAACTAAATGATTGAATGAAGAAGATTTTAGGCTAGGTATTAATCTCACTAATGGATAATTTGATTTGTTGGAGATGACAAAAGAGATGGAGTCATCTTTTCAAATAGGTCATTGTTTTTATGAAACCCTAATGAACCATAAACAAGGATGCAACTGTGACAAAGGAAATATAGAAGTAAACATTGGTATGTTGATGATTTGGTTGTAGTATAGTGGTGATGGAAAGAAAAGGAAAGTGTAAACTAAGCATAAATTGCATATGAGTTCAAGTTACAAGTTGAAGGTGTAAACAAAAATGGTCAACTTAAAACAATATAGAGCATAAGATTGAGTTTTGTAAATCACTTCTTAAGTTGAGCATGAAGAAAATTATAGTATGGAGATTATAAAATCCATCATATACAGTAGAGAAACATTACACAATTGAAGAAAAATACCCATACCAATGATCAAATCACAAGAATCTCTTCACAAGTCTGCAAATTGTCTCTATGTTCAATTTAGGAAAAGTACAGACATATGTTGCTCCTTGGCTCTCAAAATCTCAAACATCCAACCTCTAATACATTGCATTACATTCATATATAATGAAACAAGTCGAATTCTTCCTAAGGAGGTCAAATTCTACTCCTAAAAGTCAAACACATTCATATATCCTATCATTGCTAAAACCTAGGAGGAGTTAGAACTGATTTTCCTCCTTTTCCTAAATTACTTGAGCTTATCCTTTAAAGCATCCAATACATGAATTTGACCTTATCAACTTGAAATTACATTTACCAAGCCTTAATAAACTTGTTTTTTACCATTTAGATTCACCAAATTACCATTTGACTATTTACATTGATCCAGGTGGATATCGGTGGCCACCCATCTTTTCCAACTGGCTCAAAACAACTTTCTGGCAATTTTGGCAATTTACTATTTTTAGCAGGTTTTAACTTCCAGGGCCATTTTGAGGGCCTAAATGAAGGTTTTTCGAGATCGAGATTCTCAATGATAGCCAAAGGCATGACTAAGCCCCCAAAATGAATATCCTCAAAAATACCTTTCCAACGAGCTATTATACCCCAAAAACGGAGATCATATGAAAAAGTTACGACCCCAGGAAGTTGATGTACTAACTTACCCAATCGGGGCCCACATGAATTTTGGTGCTTCATCTCCTAGGGTTAGTTTTTTGGATGTCTAGGGTTTTTGGAATTCTTGTTTATTGTAAAAAGGCCTTCAGAGCCTCATTGTAATCATCTTCTTGCGAATGTGAGTAGCCGTCACATCTCTTCTCAAAGATAAGTTGCCACCATTCTAGCAAGTCTTTCACTCTGTATTTTTACAGTCTATGTACATTTCTTTGATTAATAGAAATCGTGTATTACTATATATATGTGTTTATGGTTGCATCTCTGATACATTTTTGTTATATTATTGAATATTTGCAATATCTCTATGCATTTCTTTATTATATATCCACTCTCATTTCATGCCGAAAATAATCCGGATCATACATGGAGTAAAATATTTGCTACATAGAAGCGAAGCGATCTGCGAGAAGTGCAGCGAATCTGCCAGAAGCACAATGAAAAATAGGGCTCAAAGACGAGATGATATATATTTAACCATAATACATGTGTATAAATGGAAAGAGGTTTTTGTAGATTAATATTGTTTGGAAATAAACCTCCTTCGTTTTCCCAAGATTCTACTCTGGTTCTTCATAATATTCTCTGTAAAATGATGAATAAAACAAGCCTTTGCACATTCAAAAAAATAGGCTGTAAAGACGTGCATGGATATCTCACCCTATAAATCCTGTGTAAAATGTGAGACACATTATTGTACTTTGTCCTCTTATGAACAAAAACCTCCTCCAGTTTTCCAAGATTCATGTCTGATGGGCCACAATCTTCTTTGCAAATAGGTGACTAAAAAACAAAAAACTCTTATATTTTTGCACAATCAAAGTGAAATCAAGTGCCAAATTTGGTTTTTGGAGAGGCCTGTTGATCCTTGTTGTAGATGAATAGATTCCTTAGAGTATGGAACATGCTAATTTAGCTCTGATGCACTTTATCAAACTAATACTCTCTATCAAACTGATACTCTTTGTCTTGTGACTAGGCAAATTTTGCTAGAATAGACCAAAATTTGACTTTTGACTTTTGACTAACTTGGAAGATTAAAAACTCTTGATTACTATGGAACATAGGACCCTAAAATGTATGAACAGTGAGTGTTGAAACCCATTGTGTAATTAGTGACGTCAAGAGGCTTCGCTCACATTGGAGTTAAGCACGAGGTCACGCGAAGTTGGTGGCAGAGATAGCCCTCTAATACCTTCTTAGCGTCAAAGATATTTTTGGTGTTCTACTCATATTTGGGGGTATTGATAGTACCCTTACCTCTATGAGAGGAATTTCTTTCAATATTTTAGGCTTCGCTACCCTACCCATATGATGGACCGGACTTACGTTTGTTCGCATGTGCATTAGTTATATTGTGGTGAATCTAGTTGCTTGACATAGGTAGCCACATAGGTTACTTGCAGGGGTTATTCTATAGGTACCTTGAGTCAGATAAGGGTCGGACAACACATAGCCTTTATGGAGTATTTCCTCTCTAAGGGAATTTGACCAATTGTGATGTTAAGCCCATGAAGGACCTTATAATTGATTTTGATACCTCCAATATTTTGAAGGGAGTCTCGGGACCCTCTTGGGAGAGACATACCTACTCTAGTGAGGGAAGCCCCTTTTAAGCCATTATATCATGTTTGTATGCATTGGCCCTTTTTTCTCTATTTTGGTGTGCTCTATGATTATTAGTTCTCCCTAGGATTTGATTTTATATCTCAAGTAGTGAGTCATCGTGGATCAATACCATCCTCCTCGCAGGTCTCACCATTTGTTGAAGTTACCACCGCATCTTGATTATTTACCAAAGTTTTCTTATAAAAGGCGTAAAGTTAATAAATGTGGTACACATATCTCCACCTCCCAGACTTGTGATCATCCAATTATGAGTACTGAGTCAAACTAGAACGTCACAGGGAGTCCCTCGACTCCTATATCTTCTATGATTAGTGGGATCCCTTCAACTCCTCTGCCTCGACAGTTGGGGTGTCGTAAATCCCTGCCTCTAGTGCTACCAAACTTATGGGTTATATTCAACCCATAGGAACGAACCCTTTCAGATCTCTTTTTGGTACGTCGGGTAACAATTCTCAGTCAATACCTTCGATCTCTAATCAATTTTCTTTTGGTATGCCCAACATAATGTTGCAACTCGCATTCTCCATTCCAGCGGTTAATGCAAATCCTAGATATGGACCTGGGGGCATGGATGATCTGTATTCTCCTCTCTAATTTGGTGGAGGTCATATTCCATAAATGAATCCTATAGTTGGAGGTTGGCCTCCTCTTTCCTTCGAGCCTAATCCTAGTCTAAATGCTCCTCGATGGAGTGCTCAACCGGGTGGATAGTTCACTTCCTATATTCCTTCCTTTATCCCCTCTTCCTCCATGATGATTCCGACAAACGCATTTATTATGGAAAATCCCCCTCTTTCCTCCAGAGTTCCATCTGGAGGGAGTTAGTTTCACACTATGGGAAACCCCCATCGTAGATCCACTTCAATTGGGGGAAACATATATAACCCTCATCATGTTGCTTTCGCGGGTATGATGCCCATACAACCTTTTATGAATCAGTTTAGAGGAAGATATTATCCTACCGAACATGGCCATGGAATATACCAGAACCCTGGATGGCATCATGCAATCCCTCGGCCCCAATATTTTCTAGGAGCATGGGCTCAGATGCCGCAAAACCGGCTCCCTTTTTTGGCCACGCTTAATTTTCCATATTTTTCAAAATTAATGAATGAACATGTGTGTCATGATCCGTTATGCCCCCTCATCCCCGCCAAGATTCCTTTGGAAATTCCAAAATTCAAAGGCAAGACTGGCGAGGATCCAGGAAATCATGTCACTACTTTTCATCTTTGGTGCTCATCTAGCTCTATGAATGATGATTCTATTCGTTTGAAGCTATTTCAATGCACCCTCAAAGGGGTTGTCATGAAATGGTACATTGATCTACCGAGGAGAACATACGGAAACTTTAATTAGATGGTTTTGGTCTTTCTCAACCACTTCTAGTTGTTGGTTCGTTACGATGCTGACATAAAACTTTTGTTGGCCCTCCACCACGATAAATCCACACATATCATGAACCATATCCATGAGTGGGGTAGACGGAAGAGGTTTATCAAATCCTACATTCCTCCATATTTTCTGTTGGAGTGGTTCCTTAAGTCCTTATTGCCTTATATTTCGAAGGATGTATCTACATCCGGAGTAACATCTGAGGAAGAAGCTATTTTCAAATCTCAACAATTGGACCTCATATATGCTCAATCTGGCATGTTGTATGAAATTCTTCATGACGCACCGCAGTCGAACTATGAACCTAGAAAAAATCTTGGGCCTCATGTCGATGGCATCATAGGCTCTGCAAATGCTAAGTCTATAGACTTGGTGATGAACCAGTTGAAATATTTGTCTCTAAGCCAACCTGTAGCAGGAAAATCTTCGGCTTCGTCCTCCACTACCAGTCAGTTGGTGGATCTGTATATGTACAATCGTCATCTAACCCCAAATGGTAACCAGCAACCAAGAGGGAATAAAACTAAAAGACAAGGTAATAATCATAATGGTGGTAAAAATAATAATAAATCCAAGGACAACACTAACAATGATAGATTGAATAAAAATGTTGGTGAGGGAAAGAAAGAAAAACAGAAGGTGAAGTTTCCTTGTAAACTTTGTAAATATGATCACCTTACCCACCTATGCCCCAAAATCAAGGAAGGCTCAAGGCTCTTATCGCAACCACCCGTTGTGCTGAAAAATCCATTTCTGCATAATCAACACATGGCCTCGGGGACCCCCAACACCGGAAATGTGTTGAGTGGGAGTCAAAACCCCTCGGCACATGAAGGTATCCATCTATGTGTTAATATGGTCAAGTCTCAGATTGACGTAGCCACTCGATCTCATGATTATGGTTCTTCACAGACTGTTGTAGGTCCATAGTCTCCTCCTCCAAAAACACCCTTGCAAATCAAAAAGTTGGAACATTTGCCTCATATTCTGAAAGGATTACTAAAGTGATATGCCTATAATCCTAATGCCAGAGCTTCCCAGAACTATTCAATTGTCGAGGATATGGGATAAACCCCTTGTGCGATGTCAACTTTGGAGGTGCTACAGACATGTCCTTCACAAAGGAACACCTTGTTGCCTATATTAGGAGCTCTAGACCCGTGTAGCTCGAAGGTTATCAAGTTTGACGTCACAAATGTTAGGCCTCGCTTAACTTACCACATGGCCTTTCAAATCCATGTGGAGTACACGAAAATTACCATCAAACGCATTGTAATTGATGAAGGTGTTGCGACATGCATGATGTCCCTAACTTGTTGGAAATCCATTGGCTCTTCGAATCTATCCCAATCTATGACTATGTTGATAGCATTTGATGGCCGTTCGTTTCGACCCCACGGAATTCTTCTTGGTTTTTCGGTCTAGTTAGGTGGGAAGACAATGGAGGTTGATGTCAAGGTGGTTGATGCACCCCTCAACTACAATTTACTACTAGGGCGTAATTGGACTTATGCTATGACAGCTAGCGTTTCATCGATTTTCTTCACTCTATGTTTCCCTCACGAAGGGAAAATAGTGTTGATTGATCAATTTTCCTTTGTGCACTCTAGTCATAATGCATCATTTGGACCTTCAATCCCTGTGATCGACAATTCTCAACAAGAAACTGAGGATGTTGGTGTCGAAATGTATTCCTCTCTGATGGTTAGCTTTTATTTAATGTCACCAATTCACCACATTCACGCCATTTCCAGTGAGTCTTCATCGTCAATGAGGTATGTTCCTATCTGTACTTCATATTTCAACGACCCTTGGATGCTACCTTCCCCAACAATGTCGTACGAAGGTCAGTCGCACATTGGGATGGAAATTCCACTGTCAGCAGCAGAGGTTGTGTATCAATCTATTCTTGATGCTACTATTGACCCTAATCCTTCCTCCTCATGGACGAATGAGGTGGATCATGTTCTAGAGCCCGTATGGTTCATTCAATCATTTTGTTTGCATGATTTCCTTGACGATACTTTACCTTCAAATGAGGCCATCTTAGGGCCCATGTATAGTCCTGGTAGGCCTTGGGACGATATGCATCATCACTCCTATTTCCTTGTAGATCTTGTTAAGATCGAACAGGATGACTATAGATATACCTTGATTGATATGGTCAGTCATGTTATGGTTCCGTTAGATACACACGGTATTTATGCCAAAGGAAACATGGAAAATATTTTTCCTACCATCATGATCGACATCTCTTATATTCTTGGAAAAATTGAGAACATATATATCGGTGTGGATTGTTCACCTGAAGAAATTCAAATCTACACCAATCTCTTCAAAGAATTTTGTGATGTATTCGCTTGGTCGTATGAAGAGATGTCAGGGATCCACCCCAGCATTGCCAAACATGATATTAAAGCCTATCTGGATGCTAAAAATGTTCGACAATGTCTTAGAGTTGTTAATCCTAGGAAGGCCCCTATTATTAAGTAAAAGGTAGAGAAGCTACTTAATGTTGGTTTCATCTACCCAGTTCCCTTGACTGAATTTGTGTCCAACCCCATTCTCGTAAATAAAAACCAAGGAACTATTCGCGTCTGTATGGATTTTCGAGACCTGAACAAGGCTTGTCCTAAAGATAAGTTATTGACTCCTTTCATTGACCAGATTCTTGACGAGTGTGCGGGAAGTGAAGTCTTTTATTTTATGGAAGGATTTTCAGGGCATGATCAAATTCAAATGAAACCCAAGGATCAACATAAGACAACATTTATTTTTCCTTGGGGTAATTTTGCATACCGAAAAATGTATTTCGGCCTTAAAAACATTGGAGCAACCTTCCAACGTTCCATGACCTTTTGTTTTCATGATCTCAAGCATATTTTTGAATCTTACCTAGATGATCTTGCTACTCACTCTCACAAGAAAGTAGATCACTCCACTCACCTTCGATTAGTGTTTGAGAGATGTCGTTACTATCGCATTCGGTTGAACCCTCACAACTGCATCTTCTGTGTTAGGTCTAGCTATCTTTTAGGATTCTTAGTGTCTGAGCATGGAATCATGGTAGATCCTATGAAGGTTGAGGCAATAATTTGATTGCCTCCCCCACGCAACATTAGATAAATTCAAGGTTTACATGGGAAGGCTAATTTCCTGCATCGGTTCATAGTAAACTACGCCAATTTAACTAAGGGTTTCATGCATATTTTGAAGAAGGATACTCTATTTATATGGGATGCGTGAACCCGGGAATCCTTCGATACTCTTAATAAATATTTGGTATCGACACCTCTGTTGAAGCCTCCATACTACAATAGAGACTATTTTCTTTATATTTCTATGAATGAAGGGACGATTGGTATGGTTCTGGTTCAGGAGGACGATGAGCTCCATGAGCATATTTTCTACTATCTCAGTCAAAACCTAGTCAATTCTGAACTTAAATACTCTCACATAGAGAAACTATCCTTGGTCGTCGTATAACATGCGGTTCAAAGATTACAACATTATATATTACTTTGCAAAACTATTGTAGTTGCAAATATCAATCCATTTCAATACGTCCTCACCAAGCGTATCATAGGGGGGGAATACAATAAGTAGGTTGTTATTTTGCAAGAATTTGATCTCAATTTCGCTTCGGCAAAGTCTAAGAAATCGCTAGTTTTTACCAAGTTGATATCGAACTTCCCTCTACTAGATGAGGAAATTTTTCATGACGATCCATTCGTGGATGAACATATCTTCCTTATCTCATATTCAAACCCTTGGTATGGAGACATTCTAATTTATCTTCAAACCTTGAAGCTACCCCAGCATCTTTCGAGAGACGATCGACGACATATATGTCATTAGGCTAAAAACTACCTTATCATCGGAGACACTTTGTATCGTCGAGGAGTACATAATATTTTACACCATTGCTTGACTCACAAGGAAGTTGAGTCTATTCTCAATGAATATCATAGTGGGGCTTGTGGTGGTCATTTATTCGGGCTTGTGATAGCCCAAAAAACATTGTGAGCTGGTTATTTTTGGTCATTAGTTTTTAAATATTTTGTTGAAGCGTTCAATAAGTGTCACCCTTGCTAGGTGTTCGCTCAAAAAATGAGCTCGTACCCAGCCCCTCTTCACCCAGTCGTCACCATCGGTTCCTTCACCAAGTCGGGGGTGGATTTCATGGACTATAACCTAGCTTCAACTAGGGGGCATCAACATATTATAATGGCCATGGATTACTTTACTAAATGGGCAGAGGCCATGCCTACCGTTAAATTTGATGGTAATACTGCAACATTCTTCATGTTCAACCAGATTATAGCCTAGTTCAGAATCCTAAAAGAGATTGTCATTGATCATGGAAGTCACTTTCAAAATGAAATGATGAAATACTTAGCATCAAAACTGGGGTTTAAACACAGTCATTCTTCCCCTTATTATCCCTAGGAAAATGGACAAGTAGAGGCAGTGAATAAATCTATCACGACCATCTTGCAAAAAATTGTCAGCCAGAGTAAATCTAACTGGCATATGATGCTTTACCCTACACTTTGGGCATACCGAACCTTGGTAAAGACTTTCACAAGTTTCTCTCCTTTTCAGTTAGTACATGGCGTGGAGTTGATTATGTCAATTGAATGTGAAATCCCTTCCCTTAAGTTGGAAAATGAGCTCCTACCTGACACATCCTATCTTGAAGAATGCCTCGTACACCTGGAGCATCTTGATGAGCAACGTCGAGATGTCTCTACGGCCATCGAAGCAAATAAATGACGTGTTAAGGTTCAATATGATAAGTTTGTCTATCCTCGGAAGTACATTGAGGGTGACTTGGTTCTCCTTTATGACCAATCCAAAGAACTGTTGGGGGCAAGCAAGTTCGAACCCATGTGGAACGATCCTTATATCGTGTGACGTGTCTTAGAGAAAGGAGCCTATGAATTGGAAGATTATGAAGGGAATGTGTTTTATGAGCCCAGAAATGGGATCTATCTTAAAAAGTATTATGCTTGAGCCCTCAAGCTTGGGTGTGACCTTTTGTATACTAGTGTATCTTAGTGTCTATTCATCTTTTCCTTTGTGTCATCAGCTTGCTTATCAATTTTTACCTTGGTTGGAAGATGTCAACATAATCTTCATTTTACTTAGGATTCACGGACGGTGCCATTCGTCATACACGGAACATGGTTTCTGCCGCTTGGGTCATTTACTCACCCGAGGGCCAACTGGTGTCTTCGGGTGGCATTCTTCTAGAACCATCAATGAATAATGTGGTTGAGTATAGTGCCATTATAGAGATATTACGTGACTCCATTTCAAATGGTGTTCAGTATTTAGAGGTTCACCTAGACTCCTAGTTAGTCATATGTCAGTTGAGCAGCAGTTACCATGTGTGAGATCCTACTCTACTCCGACGATTCCTACGAGTACGACTTTTGGAATGATACTTTGATTTTCTTACTTATAATCACATACCTAGAAGTTATAATCATGTATCTAACGCATATGCTAATTATATTTTAGATTGTAATTTTTCACATAGATAAGAAAAGAAAACATGTACACATTGTAACATATATAAGTAAATACAAGGACCAATTGTTTTTATATTTCATCCTTTCGAGTTCAAAAAAATGGTGTCATAGTACAAAATGGGGCTCACACCCTCAAAATACATATATGAACAATATATAATATGGTCGTGGAATCTACACATGTGGCACTGCATGCGTATCATGATAGCACACTACGGAATTTGTGAGACACTAGAAGAGTCTCACCCACTCATGGGGTACACCCACCACCTGTCGCTACATCGCCTCTAGCAGATCCTCCACTTGAACCATAGGAATCATGTGCGTCAATAGAGACAAGTTCCCTTGCACATTCTGCAACACTCTCTCTGCATCTGCTCTCGCTTTCTCATCTTCTCGGCCCCTCCGTCGATTTCATGGAAATCCCTTTGGTCATCGTAGACCTGCATCTATGTAACAAATAAATTGTTAATACTTGATATCATACAAAAATATTTGTGTTTTTTATTTTTATTGAAAAACACAAAAAAAATGAAATATATAAAAACATTTCTTACAAATATCACCGTAGGCAGAACTTGGTGGAAAAGGCATGTTTGGATCCCCTCTATAGTTGATCCCACCATAAGGCTAGTTGTCAATGGCTATGACCTATCGGTGCCACCAAAAAAAGAACGCATCATTGTAGGGGGTTGTCACCCTACCACCTCCTAGCCGCCTCATCATGTTGATCCATCGTGACATGGTTGGATTGCGTTGTCCATGTGGAGTAATATCTACTCTAGGGCTCAAGCCTGGAACCCTGTCAAATAAAAAACTACAAAGAATGGATGCAAATCCGAAATTTCTCATTTTCCCTTGTTTGCAATCTGTCAACTGGCTCTTCATGTAGGCCAACAGCAAGGTACATCAGTAATAAAAAGTGGGTCTTAAACACTCCATCACATAGAACATGATTGGCCTTTATTCTTGGTGTAATGAGGCCAACCATGAAATCCATGTGAGTACAAGCATGACGATCTTTAAGCTTAGGTTCTCGATCGTCCTGATTGGGAGTTGGCTCCCCTACTTTATTTGTGCCTGCAACACAGTGGATGGAAATGTACTCCTCCATAGTCATACATCCCCTAGACCCTTGAGCCTTTAGATTCACTACCTCACCTCGGCAAGAAAATCTTGTGATGAAGTATATATCATTCACTTCAATCCTCAATGGTTTCTCATCGAGGTTGAAGGACTCTGTATCCGGATCCTAGTAGTTTACTAGGAACTAGAGTAAACTCATTTGATCCCTCATTCCCTTGAGAGCCCAAAATCTATAAAGGCCACATCTCTTTAAATCTTGTTGGGCCCTTAGATCCCTTCCCATTGTTGCATCTATCTCTTCATTCTTCCTCTCCCTCCATTCAATCACGATCATGCAAAGGAGAAACCATATTTTGAGTTAAAACCTTTCAAAAATGTTGTTCACAGACTTTTACGCAGGATAACTTGGTAACAATCGTGTATATGGCTGCATATACGCATGTAGTCTTCTTTTTTCACGTGTATATGGGTTCATATAGGTGACCCGATGAACCGTCACCCGCGTACACCCTATTTCCCATGGTGCACCCTCTAATACTCGAACATTGGGGCCTAAAATTGAAATTTAAACCATTGAAATTGAAGTAGAGGGGATTGGCACTTACTTGGTCCAGACAGTTGTTGATTTCGTTGATTGTAACTCTCGCAATCGACACTTGAATATCATGGGGAAAATGGCCTAAAATGCACTATGTGGGTGAAAAAACTCAAATGGTATGGTAAAATGGTCTATTTTTACTATTAATAGAAATTTGTTACCCACTTCCTATAGTTTGTGCTAATTCTTTACATTATGGACTAATAGTGCAGTGGAAAGACTTGGTTTTTGGTGGTTTTGTCCAGAATTTTTTGCGGTTTCCAACGTCATATCGCATGTTCCTTCCTTCGGCGGGTATATTCTTTCACAGGAATATAGGATAGGTTTTCACTCTGTTTTGCATTCTTGCATCATCCTATGACCATGATCCATACACCCTAGGTACAAACCCATTTATTAGCGACACAAAACTTTATTATTGCTAATATAAGTGTCGTTATTAAGTGGTAGAGGCTTACCAAACATGGGTTCCCTAGTTAGAACCTTTGTTCCATTTGGTGCCCATGCAGAAGTTATTCCACAGGACTAGGAGTTCCTGATAATCCCAATATGATGTTGCGTTCGAACTCCATATTCTTACTCACAAAAATTTTGACCGTTACCTATGGGACTCCCCCTGAGTCTTGGTTAAGTTATTTTCCAACTCTCGAAAAAATGAAAAGATTGTCAAGTGAACTTGTCTCTTTCACATCGTTAAATGGATTTGAAAGGAAATATATTTGGTATATGTTTAACCCTTTTTTGGACCATGTAGACTACTTATGAAAAAGGAATACTCTAGTCACCATTGACTAGAAGAGTTATCTTAGGTATTATTTTATACTTTTTTGGGCCTAGGGGACTAAATCTACGAAAAAGGAAATTTGTTGGTGTTAAGTTGTAATTGCATTCCATCATCCTGCTTGCAGTATTTTTCCTATTCTCGGTTCCTACTTTCTTGTTATAAGCTTCTTACCTCAGCAATTTGCATCACCATCCAAGCAGAGCCTTCTATATATACTTTTCATCTTGACACCATGTACCCTAAGAGGAAACATCCCCCTGAGTGTCCATGCCCTACATGCACTTTCATGCATTGAGAATAGGTATGTTCCACTGCTTGGAGCTAGTTGCCTACTCGAAACACACATTTCCTCTCTTGTATCATAGAATTTCTTTGCGTATGAAAAAACAAAAAAATACGTGTGGGAAAATAATATTATCTCATATCGGAAGCAGTTGTGTCACCTTTGAACAGATCACAAACTTTTGAGTCCATTGTCATCCAAAGTTTGGATTTAGCATGACCTTAGGAAGTTAATCTCATTACTTAAAGCTTACTCCTACAACTAGTTATTCTTCTAGTCCCTATGGAGATTTTGTTGATGCGTCCTTCATCACAAAGTTTTATCATCAAGTATATGATGTCTAAGTTATCCATATGTCTCATTCTCTTGCTCAAAGGGATTCTATAAGCCTATGACAGCCATCTCTCAGGACTCTTGACTTTGATTGTCGGCCATACCCTCAGTGTATCTCAAAGTCACATGAAGTTGTAGTCCTACCATGCACCCTGGTCCTACTTTCATTATAGGTCGGTAACCTTGAACCCAATAGTTGACATCTCCACATTGGTTGTTGACTGGGGGGTTTCCCTTGTGTTCTACGATAAGAAATCTATTCACACATTGGGATTCATGCAGTGTCTTGGATTCCATTAGCCTTATTGGTGGTTTCCTCTCCTCTGTCGGAAATTTTCCTTATTGGATGTTATTCAGAGGGTCTCTTTCATGCACTACTTGCATATCCTACATGCGAGGGATGCACAGGGTCGTTGGTTCATGAACATCCTATTCGTCCGAGCTCCTCCTAATCATCAATATATTGCTTTGTACCTCATGTTGAATGATGAGAGATTACCTAATGCTCTCCTTTCAGCGGGTCTCCTTCCATCGACTTCATCTCATCTATTTTGGAAATTAGACCTAGAGTCCTATGAGTACCTAGAGGCTTGCATTCATCAGTGGCAAGTTCTCCCTCCATCGATAGTTGGGAATACATCAAAGTCTCTTGGTCGATGTATTCTTAAAGTGTTTGACCTCAACACCCTTATTCACACTCATAGAATGTACTTGGTGCCTTGATACCTACTTTCATTATCAATAGGTTGTCTCATGTTTTTTAATGGTATACCTTAATGACCGGTAATCAAACAAAGTCTCATATTGTTTGACCTCAACTCCTCTATTCACATGATGTATACTTTCACCTTCGGCGGATAGTGTAGAATACCTCCAGCTTACAGTAGCAACATTCCTAATATGTTGTTTTCTTTCATTGGACCACTACCTATATGACTTCAGTGATCATGGGAGATCAGATTGTACTCCATTGTATACGGATATCTTTAGATTGATTTTGAGACTGGATTCCACTGTTCCTTGTTCGTGACTATGACAGCCTATGGAATATGTCTGATTTGTATTTCCTATTGATGCAGGAGCATCGTAAGCGAGCCAGCAAAGAAAGCGCAAGGGTGAGAACAGCTGGAAATGCACCAGTGCACATTTTGAGGACATTTCAAATTTGAAAGAGAAAGCATTAATGAAAAAAATATGGAAGCATGTATTTGCATTTATGTTTTGGGGGATTGTAATACAGATTATGAGCATTTCCCTCATATGTCGGATAAGGAGGCATTTATTTTAATTTATGTTTAGTAAGTGGATTTTAATTCTGATAAGATAGCTTAGAGAAGAGAGAGGGAAAAACTCAAGAAGACTCTCTCTTTTGTAATCCTTAGACAGTATTGTAATTTGATGTAGAAGATTAGGAGAGCAGAGAGGAATAGAAGATTAGAGATTGTATGAAGAATAGTTGTTTCTATTGAACCATGTACAGAAGCTCTGGATTAATATAAGAATGATTTGATCCAATTTACATGGTGTGTGATGAATATTGTTTGTATCTTTTGAATGGTATGTTACAGTTTGCTTATATTTCTCTGTCATGCATTTGTTTCAATGCTATGTGTATGCTTGTGATTTCATGGTGAATATATGAAGTCTGTGAGAGTAGAAGTATAAGTTTCAATTGTTTCTCTCCCTGAAATTTCCCGCAAGGAGTGTAGTGAAAGGTCCACATAGAGTGCGTGACAGAGTTCTGAGTTTTATCTCAGAAAGATCAAGGGGTTAACGTTGGCTTATATCAGTAGAGGTGTGACTGAGGCACAGAGTCATGCAAGGAGTGTGTAGGATGAGGAAGGAATTGAAATTATTCAATCCCACATAGTGGTTGGAGAATCTTTGTTGCAAGGAGCGCACAGAGTTAACATCGTGGATCACTGGAGGTTAATGTAGATCCGTGCTAAGTGTGCGCACATGGATTCTTTGAATCCGGAAGCCAGCAAAGAAATCTAAGTTTAGGAGGGTTAGAACATTCAAATAGCTCAAAGGGAGAAGGAGAAGAGATTCGCGTGAACTCTAAGTTCAGACGGGTTGACGTCTAGGAGAATTTTCAAAAGGTTCATCGAAGCTCGAGTGAATGGTGGAGCACTTCCAAGGGAGAGTGTCGAAACCACGAGGGTCATCCGATCATAATAAGTCGTGAGGAGGTTAGACGGAGGTTCATCCGGTGTGTAATACTTGCAGGAGATCTGAGCCACTGATCCAGTGGGATCAAGGTCATCCGTTGAGTTTGGGAGTTTGGGATTTGTTGTATTGGGGAGAAAGGTTGAGCCTTGTCCTTAAAAATCCCAATATGAAAAATCAAGGTTAGGTCTGAGCCATTGATTAACGTGCTCTGTGAACCGTTGATCAGGGCATGTACTGTTCGGGAAATTTGGCACTGGAGGAAAGGCGCACACATCGTTATTGAATCCCCGAAAAGGAGAACGCTGACAAGTAACCAGGGTCATCGATTTGTGGCAGATCTGGACTGCTGGATCTATCTCACCGGTTTTCGGGAGACAGGGCTTTGAAAATGGAAAGGGGAAGCACTATTCATAGATTTCCCGAATTGAGAAGTCCCGGGAGAAATTTAAAGGTTGGGACCCAGTCCTCAGCAGAGGGTCACATCAACTGTGTTGAAGGGGGAGCTAGCCTTTGCTAGGCCCTAATCAGGTTTCGGGGTTTCAAAGGTGGAGGTGTTGAGTCGCTTCACCTCAACATCCCCGAAACTACGAAGTGTGAAGTGTCGATAGAGTTGGGCCCACGGTCATATCGTGCAGTTGTATTGGGAGAGGACTTGTGCCTAGCACCTCTTCATGCAGGTGGGGTTTTGTTGAAGGTCCGTGGGTTATTTGTTGCAAGGGTTCCAGCAAGGACCTGAGGGTTGCTTCGGCTCAAGGAAAATAGGAGATCCATGACCGAGAGGTCAGCTGGACCCTTTGGGGTAGGGGGTCTACGTAAGGTGGTATCAGAGCCTACAATATTTGTTTCTGTAGGTGAGAGGAGACAGAAGGCAAGGTGTGATTTCAATTATGCAAGGAACATATTTGAACAATGTCACCCAGAAGACGTCATGATATACCAATGTCCGATCCAGCTATGGAGAGGGAGATGAGAGAACTCCATGCTCGACTAGATGCTATGGAGACAGCGCAAAAATGCATAGTTGATGCTAGAGATGTCGGTGAATCCGAGAACGAAAACAAAGTAAGGCCCGACGAAGAAGAAGTTGTAGTTGAGGATGTTGTGGAAGAATTTCTATTCAGAGTTGTTGCAAGAATAGGTGTCAGGGAAAAGATGGAAATTCTGATGTATGAAGGCAACTTAGACGTTGAAGAGATGCTAGATTGGTTTAGAGACCTGGATAAATACTTAGACTATGAGGATGTCGAGGAAGATAAGAAAGTGAAACATGTTTTCACTAGACTTAAAGGGCATGCATCATTGTGGTGGGATGAATTGCAGGATGACAAGCATTGCAAGGGAAAGAAAAAAATCAAAAGTTGGGATAGAATGGTTGCAAAAATGAAAGCCAAATTTATACCCAGAGATTACCAAATCAATCTGTTTCGAAGAATGCAAAATTTGAGACAGAAGGGTATGACAGTGAAGGAATACACTAAGGAGTTCTACAGGATAAACATTAGAGCAGGTCATCGAGAAAGTGATGATGAGAAGGTCTCCAAATACATGAATGGTCTGAGATATGACATTCAGGATGAGATGAGTATGGTGACGATTAGAAATGTGGAATATGATTATCAGATTTCTCTGAAGGCTGAAGAAAAGTTCACCCGAAAGAAAGGACAAAGAGACAGAGGTAGAAGCCAGAACAAAGGAAAATCAATTTCCTAGGACAGAGTACAGAAGCCGAAGGAAGAAGAAAAGAAACCTCACATTCACCCTGAAAGAGGAGGAAGTTCACAAGGAAGGAAATATGTCGACAGGAACACTTTTCTGCGAACAAGAGGAAGAGGAAGAGGCAGAGGAGGTGAGGTAAAGAGTTTTGTCTATGGAAAAATCGGACACAAGTATTTTGAATGCCCCGATAGAAAAAGAGACGGAGGTGAAGCTCACATTTCAGAAGCACAAGGGAGAAATGTTGATGCAGAAGATGCAGAAGGTGGAAGGTCACTAATGATGAGGAAAATTCTCTTAAAGCTAGAGAAAGAGATAGAAAATCCAGTCCAGAGGAACAGTTTATTTAGGACTTCTTGCAAGACCAAAGACAAGGTATGAAAGGTAATTGTAGAAAGTGAAAGAACAGATAATTTAGTATCCATAGAAATGGTAGAGAAGTTGGAATTGGAGACTGTTGCACATCCAAGCCCATACAAAGTCTCGTGGTTACAAAAGGGACATCAGGTAACAGTCACTAAACAATGTTTAGTTCAATTTAAGATAGGGGGATATAAGGATGAAATTTTATGTGATGTTATTCCCATGGATGTCTTTCATCTTTTGTTGGGGAGACTGTGGCAATATGACAGGAATGTTGTTCATGATGGGAGGAAGAACACTTACACCTTAGAGAAGAATGGTAGGATGCATATGTTGCTACCAATTAAAGACGAGGTAAAAACAGAGACGAGCAATACTATACTTCTCATGAGTGGGAAGGAACTTCTTGATGAAGTCAAGAAATATGAAGAAATGCAGTTTGTTGTAGTTAGAAAACCTAGATTCATCCTGAGCAATACTTCAACGGATGACCTACCTGAGGAAATTCAGGAACTGCTAGAGAATTCCATGATATAGTGGTGGATGAATTACCTTGTTCATTGCCGCCTATCAGGAGCATAAGTCATCACATTGACCTTATACTGGGAATGAGTTTACCAAATAAAGCAGCATACAGATTGACATCGCAGGAGAATGAAGAGGTCAAGAAGTAAGTTCAGGATTTGATGGATAAAGGGTTGATTATAGAAAGATTGAGTCCATGCGTTGTACCTACAGTGTTAAGTCTGAAGAAAGATGGTGGCTGGAGAATGTGTACAGACTCGAGAGCTATAAATAATATTTCCATTAGGTATAGATTCCCTTTACCCAGGATGGATGACTTAATGGATTGCTTGAGTGGAGCAAAAAAAATTTCAAAAATTGATTTGAAAAGCGGATATCACCAAATTAGAATGAGGGAAGGTGATGAATGGAAGACAGCATTCAAAACAAATGAAGGATTGTATGAATGGATTTTCATGCCGTTTGGTTTGACGAATGCGCCCAGTACTTTTATGAGATTGATGAATGAAGTCTTGAAAGATTTTATTGGGAAGTTTGTAATCATGTATCTTGATGATATATTGATCTTCAATAAGACTGAGGGAGAACATATGAAGCATTTAGCTGTAGTAATGAAGAGGTTACAGCAAGAGAAATTGTTGATAAATCTGAGAAATTTGTTTTTCATGAAGATGGAACTCATTTAATTAGGTTTCGTGATCTCTGCGAATGAGTTAAAGATGGATCCGGAAAAGGTAAGAGTAATCAAAGATTGGCCATCGCCAACGAGTATCTTTGAAGTCAGAAGCTTCCATGGATTGGCTAGTTTTTACAAGAAGTTCATCAAGAATTTTAGTGGGATATGTGCACCAATGATGGACACAGTCAAGAAAAGACACAAATCTTTTCACTGGATAGAAGAAGCGGAGAAAAGTTTCAAGTTGTTGAAAGATAAGATAATTGAACAATCAGTTCTGATTATGTCATATTTAAGAAAAACATTTCAGGTAAGGTGCGACGCAAGTGGATTTGCAATTGGGGTGGTCTCAAGTCAAGACAACAAGTCGATTGCATAATTCAATGAGAAGTTGAACAAGACCAAGATGAAATATTCCATGTATGATAAAGAGTTCTATGCAGTCATACAGGCGTTGAAGAAGTGGAGGCATTACTTGGTTGCAAAGGAGTTTGTCTTGTATAGCGATAACCATGCTTTACAATTCGTAACTTGACAAGATAAATTGAACCAAAAGCATGCAAAATGGGTTGAATATATGCAAAATTTTACTTTTGTTATAAAGCATATTTCTGGAACTGCTAACAAGGTTGTTGATGCATTGAGTAGGAAATGTTTGATTCTGCAGGAGTTCAGAGTGAAAACTTTAGGTTTTGACAATCTCAAGGAGATGTACAAAGATGACGTAGATTTTAAAGAAGCCTATGAAGCATGTGAGAATCCAGTTCTCAGAGACAGAAGCCAATGGACTGAATACTTGATTCAGGATAGACTGTTGTTTAGGGGAAACCAGTTGTGTATACCGAAATGCTCTATGAGAGAGAAAATCTTGAAGGAAAAACATAGTGGGGGATTGGCTGGACATTTCGGCCATGATAAAACTTTTGCACAACTGAATGGTTCATACTATTGGCCAGGGATGAGGAAGGATGTCAATAAATTCATGAACAGATGCAGAATTTGTCATCATGCGAAGGGGAAAAGACAGAATACAGGGTTGTATCAACCGTTGCTAGTACCAGAGAGGCCATGGGATGCGGTAAGCATGGATTTCGTGTTGGGACTGTCGAGGACACAGAGGGGTTGTGACTCCATATTTGTGGTAGTTGATATATTTTCAAAAATGGTACATTTCATACCATGTCAAAAAACCAGTGATGCAACTCACATTGCAAATCTGTTTTTCAAAGAAGTTGTTAGACTTCACGGCTTACCCAAGAGTATCGTTTCATATCAAGATACCAAATTTGTTGGTCACTTCTGGAGGACCCTATGGAATAAATTGGGGACAAATTTATCTTTTATCTCAGTATATCATCCTTAGACGGATGGACAGATTGAGGTAGTGAATAGGATTTTGGGGGACTTATTGATGTGTTTGGTAGCTGAACACCACAGCCAGTGGGATCAGGTTCTGCCACAGGCGAAATTTGCATATAATGATTCACCCAATAGGAGTACAGGACAGAGCCCATTTCAGATAGTATATGGAATGTAGCCAAGAGGAGTCTCTAAGTTGAAAGACTTAGAGAAGAATGAATTCTGGAGTGTTAGCGCTGAAGATTTTGCAGCAGGAATGTAGGAGCTCCACAGTAAAATCAGAGAGGTTGCAGAATTATAACCAGGAATATAAGCACAAAACAGATCAGCATAGAAGAGAGCTTCAATTTGAAGTAGGTGATTCGGTCCTGGCACATCTCAAAAAAAAAATATTCCCGAACGGAACCTACAATAAGATGAAAATGAAGAAAATTGGACCATGTAAGATTTTGTGAAAGTTTGAGGCAAATGCTTACGAAATTGAATTACCAAATGGGGTAGGAATATCGCCCATATTCAATATAGCAGATCTATATCCTTACAGAGCATATGGAACAGAGAGATCATAGGATCGGAAGGAAGTCCAATGGGTTAAACAGACGCTTGTAGCTGAAAATCCACAGATGGAAAAGATTATTGATCAGAGAATTGGTAAAAAGACCCGGAGAAAAACATATTTTGAATACTTGGTGAAATGGAAGGGACACCCAATTGAAGATGCTAGTTGGGAAAGTGAAGCGAACATCCAGAAACATGGACAGACGGTGCAGGATCTCATGGATAGGAGTCCATGAATTTTTTTCAGCAAGGGAGTATGATGTAGGAGCATCGTAAGCGAGCCAACAAAGCAAGCGCAAGGTTGAGAACAGCTAGAAATGCACCAACGCACATTTTGAGGACATTTCAAATTTGAAAGAGAAAGCATTAATGAAAAAAATCTAGATGGATGTATTTGCATTTATGTTTTGGGGGATTGTAATAGAGATTTAGAGCATTTCTCTCATCTATCGGATAAGGAGGTATTTATTGTAATTTATGTTTAGTAGGTGGCTTTTAATTTTGATAAGATAGCTTAGAGAAGAGAGAGGGAAAAACCCAAGAAGACTCTCTCATTTGTAATCCTTAGACAATATTGTAATTTGATGTACAAGATTAGGAGAGCAAAGAGGATTAGAATATTAGAGATTGTATGAAGGATAGTTGTTGTTATTGAACCATGTACAAAAGCTCTGGATTAATATAAGAATGATTTGATCCAATTTACATGGCGTGTGATGAATATTGTTTGTATCTTTTGAATGGTATGTTACAGTTTGCTTATATTTATTTGTCATGCATCTGTTTCAATGTTATGTGTATGCTTGTGATTTCATGGTGAATATATGAAGTCTGTGAGAGTAGAAGTATAAGTTTCAATTGTTTCTCTCCCTGAGAATTCCTGCAAGGAGTGCAGTGAAAGGTCTACATAGAGTGTGTGACAGAGTTCTGAGTTTTATCTCAGAAAAATCAGGGGGTTAACGTTGGCTTATATCAGTAGAGGTGTGGCTGAGGCACAGAGTCGTCCAAGGAGTGTGTAGGCTGAGGAAGGAATTGAAATTCTTCAATCCCACAGAGTGGTTGGAGAATCTTTGCTGTGAGGAGTGCACAGAGTTATCATCGTGGATGACTAGAGGTTATCGTAGAGTCGTGCTAAGTGTGCGCACATGGATTCTTTGAATCCGTAAGCCAACAAAGAAATCTAGGTTCATGAGGGTTAGAACCTTCGAATAGCTCGAAGGGAAGCGGAGAATAGAGTTGCGCGAACTCTAAGTTCAGACGGGTTGACGTTTGGGAGAATTTTCAAAAGGTTCATCGAAGCTCGAGTGAACGGTGGAGCACTTCCAAGGGAGAGAGTTGAAACCACGAGGGTCATCTGATCATAATAAGTCGCAAGGAGGTTAGGCGGAGGTTCATCCCACATGTAATACTCGCAGGAGATCTGAGTCGTTGCTCCAGTGGGATCAAGGTCGTCCGTTGATTTTGGGAGTTCGAGATTCGTTGTATTGGGGAGCAAGGTCGAGCCTTGTCCTTCAAAACCCTGATACGCAAAATCAAGGTTAGTTCTGAGCCATTGATTAATGTGCTCTGTGAACCATTGATCAGGGCGTGTACGGTTCAGGAAATTTGGCACCAAAGGAAGGGTGCACACATTGTTTTCGAATCCCCGAAAAGGAGAACATCGAAAAGCAACCAGGGTCGTTGGTTTGTGGCAGATTTGGTCCATTGGATCTGGGTCACCATATTTCGGGAGTCAGGGCTTTGAAAAGGGAAAGGGGAAGAATTGTTCACAGATTTCCCAAATTGCGAAGTCCCGGGAGAAATTTAAAGATTGGTACCCAGTCCTCAGCGGAGGGTCATGTCCACTACATTGAAGGGGGGGCTAGCCTTTGCTAGGCCCTAATCAGGTTTCGAGGTTTCAAAGGTGGAGGTGTTGAGTCGCTTCACCTCAACATCCCCAAAACTGCGAAGTGTGAAGTGTCGATAAAGTTGGGCCCGTGGTTGTATTGGGAGAGGACCTATGCCTAGCACCTCTTCATGGAGGTGAGGTTTTGTTGAAGGAACGTGGGTTATTTGTTGCAAGGGTTCTAGTAGGGACCTAAGGGTCACTTTGGCTCAAGGAAAATAGGAGATCCGTGATCGGGAGGTCAGCTGGACCCCTTGGGGTAGGGGGTCTGCGTAACCTATTCATGGCCATGAACATCTATTTGATATATTTCCACATGGATCTGTAGTGTAATTCAGATTTGCATCCCTGTGTACAAAGTCATTATGGATTGTAATATTCTCATGAGCAACTAGTACTTCCAGCTGAGTCTCCATTACTCCACTTCTGGGAATTATATTGTATTTCATCCATCATGGATAGTCCTCTGACCTCACACATTAGGGGGCATGTGTTAAAGAAAAAATTTCCTCACTCCATGAAACTTTCTTGGATGGCCTTTCCATTTCCCTATGTAGACTTGAAGTCCCCTTTTGCACCTTCCAAAGCCAAAAATGCATATTTTCCCACATATACACACCCTATCAGTTATACAACAAGCGTATATGCAAGTTTCTCCACTACAGTCCGCGTACATTGGGTTTGGTACTCAAAATTAAAAATTATATTGGGTTTCCATGCCATGTCATGATATTCATAATCCTTGATCTTCCATATACTGGAAATTCTCTTACTCGACCCTTCAATTCCATTGGAAGGCTATAAATTGAGTCATATCCAAGCCTTGAAAAGATTGAATAATTCAAATTTTAGAGCAAAGGCACTCTGGAGAAATTTCACTTCATATTGAGTTTGCATCCCTTTGTCCTTGAAATTATGAACTCCTTGTTCATCCCCCAAGCTCTTCCTTCTTTGTGATGGAGAACCTTATCAACTCCTTTATATGATCTTTCTTTTGGTGGAGGATTGAAGTAGTGGAGGCCCAGCTGGAGAGACTTAGTTTCTTGGTTCTGATATGTGTCGTTACAAAAGTTTGTCACCTATGTTTTTCTTCTGATTATTTTAATAGAAAAAATATGTTCTCATCCAATTGATATCTTGCAAATATTTCAATTATTATTCCATGGGAGTATTTATCATGTATGTTAATGGATTATGCTAATATATATGCTAACACTATACATTATCACTACATGCTTATGTATCATGGTTGTTGAGGACAAGTCGCAGGTATAAAACTTTGGGTTGCGTGCTCAACGGTGGTCTTCATCGAATGTCCGGACGAGGTAGGCTCATAGCCTTGTCTTGTTAGCATTTATTTTATATAGCATACTTTGGATTAGATTTTATTTATGCATGTCATTTTGTTTGTTGTGGTTTACCCCTTGCCATAGAGATATTTTCCTCGTAACAAACCTACACTCTAACAATTTTAATTGAGAGAGTTATATGAATAACATAATGCCTTGCTTCCATGGATGTTTCCCCACCTTAGGGTTTTACCACTTAAATTTGTTGTCTCCTCTCTCTTATTTTATATATATACTTTCATTTGTTTAATACTTTCCATAGGATTTTAGATAGGATAGATCCTAGTTATATATTTCTGCATACGCTCTTGGTCTTTTAGTAATGTAGTGAATGCTCGTAACCAGATCCACCAACTAATGGTAGTAGCTAAGTCAATACATATTGAATGTTGAAGCTCTTTTCCTTGTAGTAATGGAGAAAATGGTCAAAAGCAACTATATTGTTGAAGCACCTTAATGGTAACTAGATAATTGTAGACTAATTATAGATGCATTTTGAAGCCACATCAGACCACTGAAGCTCTTGTCCTAGGAATTGAAATTGAGACC
This sequence comes from Picea sitchensis, assembly GCA_010110895.2. NCBI lineage: Eukaryota > Viridiplantae > Streptophyta > Pinopsida > Pinales > Pinaceae > Picea > Picea sitchensis. The sequence goes on from SNQJ01S0005750.1 coordinate 67,665, forward strand.
TATAATAATGTAGTGAAGGCTTATAATCAACTCCACCAACGAATCACCACCTCGAAGAAGTCAAACATCCACCTCCTTAGCTACTATTTTTCACCGATATCATTGCTAGTTTTTGGTGATACATCTGTTACAACAATTTCGCTAATAATTTTTGTGATTATGCTAGGGTAATGTGTGAAAAATTCAAGAACAAATTTATGCATCAATCTATTTAAGAGTCACTTTGGTTGATTTTATGTCTTTTGTTCCATCCATGGATGAAGTGATTCATTTATCAATCACTTCATTGTTAATGTTGGAAGAATTTCCTTATGAGTACAAATGCACCTTTATAATCATTTAATACCTTGAACACTAATTAGATATGTGCCACAAAGTTATAGATAGATGTGCATTGTATAATTGATTCTTTCTTTATCAATTTTGTTATCGATATTTATGCATTTTATGATCTACAAATATAGGAATCTTTGATGGGATATGGAACAAAGTTTATGAATGGATTAATGCTCGATATAAAAATGTTGGTGGTTGAGCACAAATTGTGAGTTCTTGTTAGGGACCAAGTCTAAGGGGTTGGCATGTAAGGGGTATTGTTCTAGTAATATAGGGGAAGAAGAATGATAATTATGGTGGGATGGAGAACTAATATTAATAAAGTGAAAGGAGAACAAGATATTAGTGGAGATGGACTCCTCTCTATGAAAAAAAGAACATTACAAAGAAAGATTAAATAAATGGAATTGAGAATCCAATCCCTAACATTAAGAACATTCATTGTAAAATAGTAGATAAGGAAAAAGAGAAAGAAGTAATGAAAGAATTGATGGATGACTTTGAGGCCACCTTGTATCATGATAGAATAATTGTATAAGCATAAATGTTATACATAAAAAATCACGTTGATGTCTCCAATCCTAGGGGTGGTGATGTAAAAGAACTTAGTCCTTTCCAACATTCCTTATCCCTAGGTATGGGTGGTGGAAAGTCCAAATATGATTCCATGCATTCAAAATATTATGAGCACTATGTAAATGACATTAAAAATTCCATAGAGGATCTCATGTAGTTGCACTATAGTAATGGACTCTTGCATGTGTGTCAGATAGGGTCAAGGACCCAAATATATCTCAACTTAAAGCAATGAGGACAAGAGCATGAATCAATATATATAGAATTAGTAGTAGTCCCATTAATATTTTTTCCTTTTACATCACCCCCTTACAATCAATATATATAGAATTAGTAGTACTCCCATTAATATTTTTTCCTTCTACATCACCCCTTACAATCAGACATGGTAGGTTTTTCTATTGGTGAACAAATAATATATATAGATCGACTTGAATAAAGGTTGAATTGATAAGTTTAGTTAGCGAAAATAGTAGTAAATTTAGTGTAATACTTTGAGATTGATATCTCATACGTTAAGAAATTGGTGTTGATATAATTCAAGTGATACAAACCTTACAACATGGAACCATATCGTTACATTATATTAACACAACACATACAATTACACTAGTGATCATGATATGTGGCCCCTCTGCGATATTGGTACTATGAAATGGAACTACAATTTCTATAAAACCTTGTTTTATACGTGAAACATTTGGGTGGTGCCCGGCATTATAGATAAGAACCAAATGTTGGCGGAGTTTACAACATTCATGCATGATAGATGTGCCATGGAATAGTATATAAAATCTAAAAAGAAAAATGTAGCAGGCGTGACTCAAGTCTAGAATGTCAAAGAAGATTTTGTATCCTCACTTAGAACAACAATACATCATCAAGCTTAAGGACATTAAGAAAACACTAGGTGGTATAGAGCTAGAGAGAGGTGGTATAGAGCTAGAGAGAAGGAGAAGTATAATATCTGAATGATAATGCTTAGTGGTGTGAGTGATTATTCATTAAGTAGTTAACTATACTATATATTAAAATAAAAAGGGAGACATGGTTAAACATAATGTCCTTGTTTTATGTACACCTATATAAACAAGGTCATTATATGTAAAACATATCATATTTTAATGATGGAATAATAACTTTTCTTATTGTTCAGCTACTATGTTATTCCATTTCGTATCAATTTGTGTAAGAGTGGGTTTTTTATTCCCCATTGGCCTATGGTCATATTTGTTTTATTTTTGTGAAGTAACAAGATGAGCTTGTATCAACACTGTAGAAATGAACACAAATTCATAAATAATTATATTAGAAGTCATTGCAACCAATAGATTGTTGGGAATTAATTTATAAAATTGACGATGATATGATCATTCAAAGAAAAGAAAAAAATGATTAGTGAGTCATCTTCCCACAACTCCAATGGAAAAATAACAATTGAGGATAGGAAACCTATGGATTGTTGATTATGTGCATGACAAAAGCAACAATCTCTCATGAGCTCGAGGAAGGAGAAATTCTAAGTACTAGCCAAACTTTTTTTGGTGAAGACCTTTAGGATGGAAATGGTGTTTTGTAGGAGAGGACACCACATGGAACAATTCAAGAAAGAATTAGAAAGAAGAGAGCAAGAGAACAAACTATTTTGAATAAAATTGACAAAGAAATAGGTTCTAAAATGAAAGTGTCAATACTTTTTTTTAAATCCCTACTCTAGTTTCACACTTAAAAGAAGCCTTTCCTAGTGCAATATGACTTGATATTTTCCTACTTCAATTCCATGCTCGAAGTAGAAGCCTTGCTCCATGCAAGAAAACACATATATGTGTTGGTAATGTAGGGCATATAACCCTTGTACCTCATGCTTCCCTAGTCATTGGTGATCTACTCCCTCAGTATTGGGCCTCCACAACCCCAACGATGCAATAACCTTCTTCATTTTGAGGAGTGATCATTTTAAACAAGTACAATAAGACACAACATTATTATAGAATAGACAACCCACTGGAACATTCCCATTGTTATAGCATCTCTCTCTTAAACCAACAAGACAATGGGGATGTTGTCCAATTAAACCAGAAGGAAATGGTGCATAACTTGAGAGAAGGAGAAGTGGAATAACTTAATGATAGTTCCTAGTATTTTTAGTGATTAGTTATTAACTAGATCATTATCATATATATTAAAATAAAAAGGTAAGCATGGTCAAACATAATTTCCATGTGTTTATTATATGCTATATAAAAAAGGTCATTATATATAAAAGACATCATTATTTTGATAATGGAATAATATTTTTTCTTATTTTTCAGCTACTATAATGTTCCATTCCACATCACGAGGAGAATATGTCTTTAAGTATGACAAAAATTCAAAAATATTTTGCATAAATTCCCTTTCCAAATTCTTGATGTTCAGTGTAAAGAGTGATTACAGAAGAAAGCAAAATAAAAACCATATTGAACTTGAATGTTTCAACACGACCTTTAACTCACAAAAACCAAACCAATAACATAGTAAACTACTATTTATTTGCACTAAATGAATTTCTATGTGAATAACCTTGCAATTATCAATAACCATAACAATTCAATCCAAAGTTCATTAACCCACCCCAACATCATCTAAACTATCTGAAAATTGATTATGTAGTTCATTAACCCACCCCTAACTTTTGTAAACACCATCTAAACTATGTAAAAATTGATTGATTATTGATTATGTTAACAAAATTTCTTATACATCTAGAGCTTCTCATTGCTCTTGGCTTCCCTATCCATGAGCACTTGGCTTTCTTATATTTTTTTTACATTCTTAAATTCTCTTTCTAAATCCAATGCAGTAAATGGGTTATGGCTTACTATGTACACCCAAAAGAATCCAAATGCAGTGGAGAACTATTAAGTGTTGGTATTTAATTATTAGTTATCCCTCCCTTACCTAAATCCAATTATTTATACATCTCCAAATAAAAATTAAAAAAATGTTAGAGTTTTGTTAACTTATGGTATCCAAAACAATTGATAATTTCCCTTCTCCATATATGTTCACCATTAGTTATTCAAGGATGCATTGTCAAATGAAAAAAAAAAAAAAAAAAAATCATTGAATTAAGTCCAATCATATATGAATTGGGTTGTTGATCCCAAAAAAAAATTGCACTTCACCCATTGAGTTACTAAAATATGATGATGTTGATTGCATCCTAAAATCGTGATGATGTTGATTGTTTCATAAAATCAATGACGTTTGGGAAGCAATGTACATAGACCATTCATGATGATGTTGACTGTCCCTAATTAAAAAGAGATTAAATTAAAGTTAGGTGGAGTCAAAGTAGATAAAGCATCATTTTAGATTTCAAAAAGAGATTAAATTAAACATAGGTTGTTATGATATTGAGGGGTTTTAGTGCCTTACACATCTTTGTGTAGTGTATACCAAGAATACATGAACTTCGATCGTGATGCAGTGGATGCTTAGGTGAGGGAGTGAACATTGCTATTTTATTATTGCTATTTTAAAATCAATAATAAAATAAAAGTGTTTGAAGTCATCAAGATTGTTCTTTGGCAAGGATTGCTCCTACAAATGAATGGAGGACATTGTCATAAAATGTATTGTTACATTTTGCAAAGATGAAGGCATGCTCCATGGTTAAAGGTGAGGGAGGTGCTCGTGAAATTGAAATAATAAATTAATATTTAGTGAAGTGAAATTAAAATAATAAATCAATATATTTTAATATATTAAAGATTAAACTTCATCTATTAAAATGAATTAAAATTTTAGAACTAGAAAATATAAAGGTTATTTTAAGAGTTATTTTTATTGATATTGTTGTACTTGATGATGAAATGATTAAAGTATAATTTCAATACTTTTTTATTCTACTTGATAATTGAATAATAACATGCATCTAAACCTTGATCCCAAACCTTATCATATTAAAAAAAAATACAAGGAAGTTGCAATTCCAAAGTATGACCATGTGCTTCCTGACGCGAGTAACTATGTAATGATTTACTACTCTATATAAAATCGAGTTAATTTTTTCATGGAAAAAAAAACTATGTAATGAAAGTCTAAAATATTTTTTTTTATTTCACGCCCGCAAAAAAGGAAAAGGTGAGTATTGTGCACCATGTAATTTGATTTTCAAAAAAATAATAATAACGCAACCATATACAAAAACATAATAAGTAGGTGAAACTATGTACAAGAACAAAATTTAATTTTTGAATTATTTTATCGAAGGATTTTTTTTCTGGTCAATAATAGCATTGGCAAGGTTTACTTGCCTTGTGCATGTAAGGAAATCTTGAGTGCTATATACGATACAAACACAAAATTTATTTTATTTAATAAAATAAATTTAATAAAAGTTGAAGGGTAATGTTATTTTGTATTAGCAAGGTATAAAAACACTCGTTATTTAAAAAACATCATCTCAAACTACATATACATATTCATTAGGGTTTCTATATAAGTATAGAAGAGAATGAAAGTGGGTTTAAAAAACATCATCTCAAACTACATATACATATTCATTAGGGTTTCTATATANTGTGCATGTAAGGAAATCTTGAGTGCTATATACGATACAAACACAAAATTTATTTTATTTAATAAAATAAATTTAATAAAAGTTGAAGGGTAATGTTATTTTGTATTAGCAAGGTATAAGAACACTCGTTATTTAAAAAACATCATCTCAAACTACATATACATATTCATTAGGGTTTCTATATAAGTATAGAAGAGAATGAAAGTGGGTTTAAAAAACATCATCTCAAACTACATATACATATTCATTAGGGTTTCTATATAAGTATAGAAGAGAATGAAAGTGGGGTTTCACATAGTATAGTATAGAAGAGAATGAAAGTGATGGAGATATTTATAGTTTGGAGGAAGATGCAATAAGGTGGAATTTAAAAAAAAAAAAAAAAAAATGATTAAAGACAAGTTTACAAAAATGAGTAGGGATGATGACATGCATAAAGGAAGTAATAAAAAATAAGGTGGGTAAGAAGCAAGGTGAAGGAGTTGAGAATGTTGTTTTTGAGGTTTTAGGATTTCATTTAGGCGACAGTTTTCTTGATATAAATTAGAATCAATTTGGGATAGAGTTGAGTATTAAAAACAAATAGATGATTTCAACAATATTGATGTGAAATATGTTTGTCCCTTTTATGAATACATGATGAACTAATAAATTCAAGAAACTCATTAATTTCATGTCGAGAATCTAGAAAATTTAATTTAGAACAACCCATATGTAATTGTGCCTCCAATTCTAGTCATGGTGGATCATATATTTGTTTCATCTAAGAAATATTTTGATAAAGAAGAATGGACAAAATATACCTACTATGTAATAGATAATTGTCACATAATAGAGGTAAGGAGATAATTATCATAAGAGTATCCAACTAGTGAGCAATTTAGAAGATGCATGGCGAAGGTTTATATTGGGTTCATTGTTCATGAAGCAAGGGCTCTAGCATGGGAACACAACTTGGTTAATGAATATAAAAAAAATGTTGCAAATCCAACATTTTGGTTTGTATCAATAAGAATTTAAAGAGGAGTTCAATAATGATAGAGTATGTGCAACTAATGAGTTGCAGCACAAATGGTGTTTAGAAATTGGGATACCAATCTATAATACCAATAAAGTAAGATACAAAAGTTATGCAATTCAAGTTGCATATCCTATTTTTCAATTGGCATTTCATATTGGTGACATTTGAAATTTAGTAGATGCTATGTTTTCTCAAAGTGAGAAAATGGCGAGATTAAAGGATAAAAAAAGGTAAAGAGAGATGAGAAAGCTCAAGTTTACATTTATGAGTTCTAGTAGAAATGAAATTTCTTTGTTGGAAGAACATATAGGGTATCAAGGAGATCGCTCTTGCGTACTAGGAAATTACGTAGTATGGTTAAGGGTACAACCTATCCTCCTTAGCTAGCGTCGTGAAAGATTTGGCTATGTACTATTGTTGGAAATCTTTTGATATATCAGAGGGATATAGCTCTTGACATGTCTTTGCTCTTAGGACCCTGCAAAGCTTAGCCTTTGCATCTCAAGCTAGGGAAAAAAAAAACAATCTTTTGGAATATCTCGAATTTGGGAATTGCATGAGTGTGGTAATACTTAGACATGAGAAATACTCCCACTAGAGTTTAAAAAAAGTCTAGGTGCAAAGATTACCATTTTTTGAGACCTATCTCAAAAGATTCCTTGCATGATGTTGATTGCAATAGTATATCTCTCAAGTAACCTTTTTTTTGTAGACCTGACAATATTGTTGTTTGGGACCTATCTCAAAAGTATACTCCTCTCATGACATTGATCACATTGATATAGCTCTTGGGTAACCATTTAGGTGCTCCTCGTGCCCACTATGAAATGTGTTTGAAACATGGTAACCATGGAAAACATAATGAAATATATCAAGGAACTTTAGACCCACATCACCACCATTAATAGGCAAATCTCACTTTGTTTTGATGAAATTGACAAGCTCAAGGGTAAGCATGATGATGGTGAGGGTTTCCCTAGTAAAGGCTCTCACAAGGGTAAGCATGTTGATGATGAAATTTCCATGGGTGACAACTCTCTAAATGAAAACCCCTTTCTTAATCATTCCCCCAATATATTGTATCGCATACCTAAGGTTGATTTGAATAAGATTGATGGGATAGATTCAATAGGTTGGGTTGACCAAATGGAACATTGTTTTTCCTTCCATGCTATAGAGGGTGACCTATCAAACTTAGAATAGGAGTTCTATATCTAGATTGGGAACATTAACAGTGGTGCCAATGCCATAAGAAAACATCTATGGGATACATTCGGTGGAAGCAATTTGTAAAAGCCATTTTTTCTCACCTTGTCATGGATACTAATTTTTTGGGATGGGTTATCAAATTGTGTCAACCCGAGTGATGGGAAAATATATTAATACATTCAAGAGGATTTGAAAATCAGACTAGAAAATTTAACTGATAGTTTTTCGAGCAATGTTTTATTAATGGTCTCAAGGAGGAAATAAAATAGCAATTTGAGGTGCATCACCCCACTACCTGGTTGGAGGAGTCTTGTAACAACCTTTCGTAAACAACACATGTAAAAGAGTACAATGAAGTAGCAATTTTAATTTTTTTCATAGAGTTACATAATTGTTTGTTACAATAATTATCAAGAATACAATTTCCCTGTAGTGAGATATCGCATTGGATAACTCTCGATAATTAGGGATAAAGTAAATTAGTAGTATAAATCAGACATCCACCTGTCAACAACGAATATCTGTGTTGGAAACAAAGAAACAAACAATCTTTGGTCATAAGGATGTTGGCATGCAATTTCACGAAGATATATTATATCTAGACGTTGTAACACCAGGTTTGGGTTTACACTCTCTAGTACCAATAATTCGTGTAGACTACACAACAGTCCCAATAATTCATGTAGACTACAGAGATAAATCAGATTTGGAAAGCCAAGAACCAAGTTTGTTATACATGCATGTTGTTATATAAAATTCTGATTTATAATCCAAATAAAAAAAAACAGTACACTTAAATACAGTGACCAAGATGGTTGGTTGACAATGATAATCCTACTCTTGAACAAGGAACTTGATATAGGTTTTCAACCCAAATTGAAAATTTTCTATTTCTTTAGCTTCACTTGTTAAGTCCAAGACTTCACCGGTACCTCCCAACCAACGCTAGGGGTACTCTTCTTCCCCCTTAGCCCCCCGTGACGCAAAGGGACCACACACCGAAACAAAAACTAAATAGCACAAACTTGTCCTCGCAAGCAAAGGCTTCCACCTCTTTCCCAAGTTTGCATCCCAACTCTCCACAAGTAAACTAGTCAGTAAAAATTACAGCAACATAACATTCATCCAACAATAGGGTAATTTCTCTCTTCCTCACCATTTTTTTTATAAGAAAAATTGCATTGACACATGTCCTCTCATGCACAATTAAAAAAAAAAAAAAATTAAATTAATGATTATTCACCCACAATACATGTCACACTCTCCCCAAGTTGCACATGTTAAATCTCTTTTTAATTTATTTAATTAATCATTTTCCCTCACACTCCCCAATTTGTTCCTATTTTTCCTCCTAGTTGTCTCTTAGTTCCCCAATCCCCTCATTTATTGTGTCCCCTAACTAAATTTCAGTTCGAGTTTGATTAGGAGTATTCTTTTAGTTAGGATTTAGTGGTTGATTGACTTAGGATAGTAACTCTAGGTTGACCACCTATTCTCTCATGAATTTATTTTCTTTTAATTAAAAAATCACTTTTTATTATTTTTGTTATCACTGAAATTTCATCTGCAAATGGTTATAAGAATCTAGCATCGTCAAACAGTTATGAGGTCACCCATGGACCAAAATTACCACAAAAGCATTTCCAAAAGGTCCAAAACTATACAACCATTGATAAAATTAAGGTGCGTTATGACTACACAAGGCGCGCGCACACATGCGCAAACCAGAAACGCAGGAAAAGCGCACATGCACCCGATGCGTGACTGTGGTCGCTAAAATCCGTGCACATCTGAGAACGGAGCATTTATGASATTGGTCGGCCTCCCACCCGCTTATGGTTCAGCTTCCAAGTTGATTTGACACCCAAATCTCGACTGGATCCGACTGGGTGGCTGGTCAAAGACCTAAAAATACCCTAATTAGCCTCTTTTCACACTACAAGCTGGTTGCACAATACCTCAAAGAGGTGCTATAAAACAAGGCCATGGGTGCACTTCATTTTCAAGGAATTCAATAGCAAAGTTATGCTACTACTATTCTCTTGAGGAATCCTCTATTCTCATCAAGAGTATACTAGCACCATTACATTGGGCAATCCATCTCACCTCTTGAGTGGATTAGCTTGGGATTATTTCACCATTTTCATTCAAAGTTGTAAGAAGAGATTATTTGTGGGGGTCCAAGAGCCCTCCCTTGGAGGAAGAAGGGACTCGTAGTCCTCTTTCTTCTTGGTGTTTTCTTTCACTAATATAATCATTGCCATTGGTGACATGAGTCTTATTAGTTTTTTGTTCTTATGTCCTTATGCTCAATAGTTTAGTTGTTCTTTTATTTCTTAGTTTAATTCTAAGTTGTTCTTTTATATTTATTTCTCTAACCATTTTCCTTTACAGTTGTCTTGCTTAGCTAACCCAACTAAGTTTGTAAGCACCTTTGTTTTTCTCATCTAGGTGGCAAAAGAGGCGCAACAGATTGGTGACTCAACAAATTGGCGACTATATCCTCTACATATCAGCATCAGCTGTCTCAGTAGAAGGAGTTTTCGTTCAAATCGGGTATCCATTTTTTGATCCGTCTTCAGCCACGGGATCAGCATCCCATCATCTACATCAAGATAGTCCCCAGGCCAGTTTTTATCCTTAGCCCCCGGGGCACCATTTTTTCATACCCCATCTAGGTACGCATGTTCATGTACAAAACTATCAAATAAATGCTTGTATGTTTGATCATCTTCAGATATTGTTCACGTCGGGTATTCGGTTTTCATGTGTGCAAGTACTTGGTCATCATACATCAATGCAACCCCTTCAGGTATATAATCAACACTGGCATGTAATTATTCCCTCTGAATCTCAATGCATCTCCAGTCACACCCTCTAAAATTTGCCTCTAATATCCCCATCTTTGGCTCTACGGTACCGATACCTCCATTGCATCTTCGGTACTGTCACCCGGTAGCACTCTCCCCCACATGAGTTGTCCCGTTCATAGCACCCTTTGGCACTTTGACACTCATGTTGTTTTTCAAACCTTTAGAGATGGGAGTCCCGATAGTCTTACATCATGTCGTGAATCAGCCACATACTCCTTCTCCTCATTTTGCTAGCTTTCCCAATGGACTCTCATATTATCTCTTCAAAGTTCTATTTTGACTGCACCTCAGCAGTATCATGAACCCTCCATTTCATCCACAATCAGTTTGCCCATCTGCAAAAATTTCCCTCCATTTCACCTACCTCATACAAAAACCCACCCATGGGGCCCCCACCTTCCACCAGTTCTCCAAGAAAACTGCACCCTAACCAGCCCAACCATATTACATTGGGGCACCCATTTCTGTATTTGTACACTCATCCCAAATTATTCTTTATTTGTTTGGTAAATTGTAAAAAGCCTTTGTTTCCAGCATTTACATATCTTTTTGTCATCACCTTTGGCGACCTTCTTCCCTTTTTGGAAAACACAACCCATGTCGCCCTTGGTTGGGGCACTCCTTATCATCTACCCCTGTTGACATCGTCCATATACTCTGAGTATCCAACAGGCCACTTACCTCTGCCCTCTGAGTTTGTTCACTTTGTCCCGCCTCTAGAACAACTTATCCCATGTCTTGTTGTCCCCCTGACACTCGACCTAGTTGAACGGTTGCGTCCATTTATACTTTGCACATACCCCCACCCAAGGGCAGTCTTGAGTCTCCATACATCTTGATTTCATCCATGTACCTCCTCAGTTCCTAACCTCACCTAGTATATTTCACGAAGCCCTTTGCTTCTTGGAGTCGCATCCCCCTTTTTTGTCGACATCAGCACAGTTTCCAGAAGGGCGACAGTATCTTGACTCTCATTACCTTTCCAATGAGAGGTCTCGGACAGCACAGGGGGAACCACCATTGCTCCCTGTTGTCGTTGACCCCCATAACATTCGACTTCAACACTTTCTCATGTTATGGTGGGTCTTACTTAGCAACTATTGTAGTTATTTCTTATATTTGTTGAAGACCTCTGAACTTGGCTGGGCTATCAATGCCTACAGAATCCATGATACTTCGTACAGATGTCACTGCCTACTGTTCAGAGTATGTTCCTCCACAAAATTGTATTCTGCCTTTATCACGACTGCCCCCGAAGGCGCTGCAATTGTCTACATCAACACACCATTCCTTTTTTGAGTTACATGACACGAGCATGGGGCATGCCCGCTTCGTTTGTACACAATTTATGTTTACACACCTTATGGAAGGTTGGGTTCTACAGGTTCCCTTCTCCCTCCAACAGGTAACTCTTGACACTCCCACTATCGCTCTCTCTTACAACGACACTCTCAGTAGAAGAAACATTGATGAATTTCGGCTATACGTTTGCTCCTAACCTCATCCATCAGGGGGCATCTATTATCACTGAAATTTCATCCACAAATGGTTACAAGAATCCATCATCGTCAAACAGTTATGAGGTCACCCATGGACCAAAATTACCACAAAAGAATTTCCAAAATGCCCAAAACTATACAACCAGTGATAAAATTAAGGTGCACTATGGCTACACAGGGCGCGCGCACACATGCGCAAACCAGAAACGCAGGAAAAGCACACATGCGCCCAATGCGTGACTGTAGTCGCTAAAAGTCGTGCATATCTGAGAACGGTGCATTTATGAGATTGGTCGACCTCCCACCCACTTCTGGTTCAGCTTCCAAGTTGATTTGACACCAAAATCTTGACTAGATCCGACTAGGTGGCTAGTCAGAGACCTAAAGATGCCCTAATTAGCCTCTTTTCACACTACAAGCTGGTTGCACAATACCTCAAAGAGGTGCTATAAAACAAGGCCATGGGTGCACTTCATTTTCAAGGAATTCAATAGCAAATTTATGCTGCTACTATTCTCTTGAGGAATCCTCTATTCTCATCAAGAGTATACTAGCACCATTACATTGGGCAATCCATCTCACCTCTTGAGTGGATTAGCTTGGGATTCTTTCACCATTTTCATTCAAAGTTGTAAAAAGAGCTTATTTGTGGGGGTCTAAGAGCCCTCCCTTGGAGGAAGAAGGGACTCATAGTCCTCTTTCTTCTTGGTGTTTTCTTTCACTAATATAATCCTTGTCATTGGTGACATGAGTCTTATTGGTCTTTTGTTCTTATGTCCTTATGCTCAATAGTTTAGTTGTTCTTTTATTTCTTAGTTTAATTCTTAGTTGTTCTTTTATATTTATTTCTCTAACCCTTTTCCTTTACAGCTATCTTGCTTAGCTAACCCAACTAAGCTTGTAAGCACCTTTGTTTTTTTCATCTAGGTGGCAAAAGAGGCGCAACAATTTTCATGCACACATGTGCACATACCCCACTTTTAATTCTTATTCTCCTTTTACTAAATTTACTAGTCTAACTTCCCTTATTCCAATTTTATGTTTTATATAGTCAAACATCTTAGACTTAGATTCTTGTTAGTTTTCTAGTTTATAAGTTAATAATTAATTGTATGCTATGTTCTAACAAAGTCTAAACATTTTTATTATATTTTCTAGGCCATCTGGATTTTTATTGACTCACAATTTTGTTTACATTACGTGCCCTTCAAGACGCACTTTCGTGCTCCAAGGGTGCCACTCGCCATTGACTAGTTTGGAAGTTTGTCAGACACTTGAAGTCAACACTCCACCAGTCAACCTTGTGAGAGACTAAGGGATTTTCTAAGGAATAAAGATTCCTCCTTATTGCACGCTCCTTATAATTTCTCATGCGAAACTGTCGTAATCTGCCCTCGCAGCATCGTGGACCTCTCTGAACAAGATAATCATTAACCTTCAGTTCATGTCACGACGGGAGTGCTAGTAGGCTATGACAGGGAAACTGCCACACCTCTCCCTCATCCATCTGGTTTATGTGTATGACCCCTTTACTCCATATGTGAGTCAGATCAGAAAGTGTCACCATGCCTGCATCCACTAACAAAACAATGTCAATAATCCAAATACATGAAATCCATACTAAATTCATCATCAATAATAAATGTGTATAAATCAAATACTCAAACCAAAATACAAGTCCACTCACTAACTCAATCTGGAGTCTAAAGAATTTTGTTGATGTTGTTGGAGCCGCCTTTTACAAGTGGTTGAAATATAATTCTTGCAATCAAAATTTTACCCCAACATGCGAAGTGGTGATGGTCGTTATAGTCCTAAGTCACCGTTGCTTAACTGTTCAGCAAGTCTATCACTTTTATTACCTCGCGCTATCGCGCTTCGGGAGTTACAAGTCACAAGGTTTCCAAACTTCGATATGCGAAGTCACGAAACGGTTTTAAAAGTTCACCCAGGTTAGTGTCAGGGGTAAGTCACTTTAAACCCTAGTTAAGCATTGTCGGGGTTTCGCGACTCAGCGATCTCTCTCCCAAAAAACTATACCTTTGTAGCCCCGAGTCGCAAAGTCGTGATTTTTATTAATTAAGCATGGGTTAATTAAGAACTTAAGTCAGATCAAAAAAATTTAACTAAATCACATCATCGCGATTTCGGGTTTTGGGGGCTCAAAGGGTAGGAGTGAAATCTCTCGATACCGCGAACTCCGAAAAAGGGGGATTAAAGTCTAAAACAAACTTAATTAAAGGATCCAGGCCGGATTAATCGATGCATCGATGCAAACTTTAACACACACCGTCTACGGAGTAAATTTAAATGTTTTTTGCGCTGATTCGTGTTATGACTCGTCAAACAATTATGGCATTTATTTTCAACTACGATGAGGTGACAGATAGTAGGATATCGCTTTTACTGCTAAATATTTTTTTAAGCGATTTGACCGTTCTGTTCGCAAGGACACCAGGGATTTAAATGACTAAGATAAAGAGTTTTTTCCCTTAATTTTTTCAGTTCTCATTCATGTTTACGCACAAAGCCATTTTACCAGGTTAACTGTTGTTTGTGATTTTCAAATTTGTCCGACAGGTGGTCCAGTTGCAGGTTTCATTCTCATGGCTCCACGAAAAATGCCCAAGTCAGCTGCCGAGAGTTCAGGTTAGGGTTCAGACGTTGTTTCTGACACCTCGCCCCAAAGTATTAATTCTATCAAGACATGGTCATACGTTTCCAACTTCCTGCAATCTGAGTCGATAGATTGTTCGGATGATTCTAGCGATAACGAGAAGGACGATTTATCAACCAAATACAAAATTGTCGCTCAAGTAGAGATGCACAAAATATCGGTGAGGCCCTAGCTTCTTCCCTATTTGGATATGATCAGGTGGGCACTGGACCATGTGGACATCCCGACCAGGACGATTATTAGCGAACAAAAGGCAACGATTGGTACCTTCTGACCAGAACATTTGCGGGCAATATATAAACTGTCACCCACGCCGAACCTTACTCACAACGTCAAATTCCTAGAAGGCTTCAAGAAGAAGGAGTGTGAGCAGTATGCAAAAATCATGTCTGATCTGATCAATAATTGGGTCTCACACCCCATGAAATTCAAGGCTAACTCCAATGGGATCTATTCAATCTCTTCTTTGGAGCCACAGTTCAAATACATAGCCATGATGACCTGCAGGTTGTATGGGAAGGAATATACTACCCATTTCTTCCTCCCATGGGTGCCACTCATTCATATAGTCGTTGAGGGTTTCTCTTTCGACTGGGCCAAACTGTTGTCTGACAGTCTGACCAGTCGAATTACTGAATATCGAGCACAGAGGGAAAGTAAGAAAGTAGCTTCATTCTTTATGTCTGCTTACATCATGGATGCCATATTCTTCATGACACCCTTCCCACTGATGAACTAGAGTTGGGCTCCATCTAGTACAGAGCCTATCCATGTCTACCACTCGAAGTTGTGGGAGGATAAGGCCAAAGAATTCATCTAGAGATCTTCAACTGGGTGATGGTGCCACTGCATGTCGCCATTTTTGGCCAGCCGCCTCCCAGGATATCAGATAGCGTCGCGACCAGCCTAAGCAGCGTGGCAGATTGGTATCTAGAGGCGGAATTTTCGTATATCAGGGTTTTCGGCACCTCTGTCCCTCCATACGCCCTCCCGCTATTCCTACCAGATAATCTATTGTGCCATGAGATTTCCAGACAGACTGTGCTCGGTGGAATAAGAAAAGAACTCAAAGGAGTATAAAAAAAGGTATGGCCACCCTTCCCTATTCATATTGGTGTGTATTCCTTGTTATATTTTGGCCATGCCAAAGCCGAGGCTACGGAATTAGAAGAAATGAAGCTGGTAGATTTTGAGTTCAAGAAGCACTACCCTAGTAAGGTTGTGAACAATCACCTGGCAAGCTACGGCCTGAAGAGGTATGAACACGAGGATTCTCCACATGAAAAAATATTCTGGGGCGTGAGGTCCTTCGCTGAAGTCCTAAGTCAGATTCAAGCCTTGCCACCCAGAGATATGGCCAAATTTTTGAAATTCCAGGAGCACCGACAGAGTTGTCTCCCCCAAATTTTACAGGGTGAAGCCCCAAAGCTTCCAATTACAAAGCAGACAGGATCCAAAGAGGCAAAGGTCTCAAGTCCTAGTGGGGAGAAGGACCAAGGGAAAACCAGGGAGGCTGGAACCTCAGAGCAAGGATTCGAAGTCCCCCAGAAGTAGGATGGAAACCCCGAAAGGGGCACACCAGGAAAGTAGGCCCAAGGCCAAGCGGAGATACCTTCGCAGGGATCGGGTGACTCACTTTGGATCGCGTCAAACAAGCCGGTTACAGAGGTCACCCAGAAACAAACATCCAAGGAAATCGGCAGTCCGATTGTTATTGTCACGCCCTTGCAGTTCACAAAGGGGAAACCTGACGTGAGATGGATTTTCAATGAAGAACTAACACCTATTTCTGTAGAGGAGCTGCCTCCTAACAAATTTATCTTTGACAAGAAAATAAAGGTCGTGGTAAGGCAAGGTTTTTATCAAAAAGAGGGCGTAATGGCTAAAAAATTTAAAATCATGATAGATGGGAAGGCCGCGAACCAGGGAGAATTTTCAAAGGAGATAGCCAGGAAACTAGGGGATTATGCTACAGCCAATCAGTAATCGGTTGGGACTTTGATGGCCCAGTTGAAACGAAAGAACCTCCTGATCAGTAAATTGGAAGCTAAGGTGGCTACTACCGAAGTGAATGTCAGGGACGAGGTGAGCAGGAGCCTTGAGGAAGCCCGAACAGTCGACCTGCGTGAAATCGAGAAGCTCAGGTCTAACCTCGAGTAGGCACGCCAGTCAGCGCAAACCAGCCAAACAAAGGTAAGCCAGCAGGGGCAACAGATTATAGATTTGCAGTCGAAATTGGAGGTGGCCGAGAAATAGGTTGTAGACATAAAGGTGTTCAGATCGCAGGCCGCCGAAATCCAACATAAGGTACTTACAGCTCAACAAAACCTACTGGTAAAGGTGAGAACCATTCAGAACCATTTCTGGATGATAGATCAAATATAACAAAATATTTCTTTGAGAGAAAGAGAAGTCGGGGCAGCACGGGTCACTTTCCAAGATGTTGTTATAGCTACAGCGAAGATAGAGACGGTCATCAGCTCAAAATTATCCATCACGAAACAAACTAGAGGTAATATCCTGCTGAAGGTCTGGGAGCAGAAAATATCAGAAAGCAAGGGGAGAGCTAACGAAGTAAAGAATTTTTGTGAGGAAATGTTCTCTTTGATAAGTAAAGGTTTGCTAGACCTTGATAAGGAGAGCAGTGCTGGGACACTGGGAAAAATCAATATAGCTAAACATTTGTTGGACATCAAAGAAAACATGGAGAAGCAACAAGTGGAGATATCCCAGATTAGCCAGGTTGATATGGCCCAAGTGGACAAATGGCTAGTACAGCCAAGTTTACAATTATGCTCCATCATCGCAAAGGACCGACAAGTGGGAAAAAGTTTACTGCAGCTGGCGAAGAGTTGTTACACTCTTAAAGCAAGCGACCAAGCAGAGCCTTCCAGGTTGATAGCCCAATTGGTGGAGAGGTGCATCACTTGCACCGAGCAAGCGAAAGGGCAGGTTTCTGGTGCAAAATAATGATAGATGTCTGCTGGTCTATTTTTAGAACCCAAAGAGTAAAGAAAGGAAGGTTCTTTGCCCGCAGGAAGGAGGAAAAAGACAAAGAAGTGAAACGCATAAAATTCCCATTTTGTAACCGAAAACTTCTAGAACGATTGAGATTCGAATGTTTAGAAGTTTGTATAAATGTGCATTTTGAAGTGAGAACCAGGGATGGACCTTTCTTGGCCGATTGTAATAGAGACTTTCTTCCTTTCGAAAATTAATACAAAGAAATCCTAAGATTCCTGATTCTGTGAAGACTGAGTTATGAGTTTTGTTTTCTTTGTTATCTTACATGAAATTTCATTTCGCATATATATTTTTGATGAATGCTTAGCTACAATTTAGTGCAACTTCTACTGTGGTGACCAACTTTTTAGTCGTCTAATTGCCTGCAATTTTTCCTCTGTATCGGCTATCAACAGGTACAAGACCTGTGAACTTTTTAGATCTCTATATTTTATGCTTCGTCGGATTACTTCTTTCCTTTTTCTTCTTATGTTTACAGGGTGAGATTCTCCCTTGATAGGAGCCTCGCATTGTCGACTACTTAATGTTTTCTCACATTTCATACATGATTCTTTAAAAATTTAACTCAGTTACAGGAGAAGGCCTTTGGTTTGTGTTCTACCTTTAACATCGGATTTTGAAAGTTCTCTTTTATACGGTCAAAAAAATGAAGTAGCATTTTAAACCTCGAACTTTCTTTTCATTTTTTAATCCTCCATGACTGTGCCCTTTGCAAGACAGCCCATTATTGAACCAGGCCTATCGGATCAAACCAGCATCGCTTTGAACCTTTTTGACACCATACTTAAAACCGCCATCACCCGGGTCGAACTCGAACATTCATGGGCCGCAATTGAGTGGGATATAAGCATCCAGGAATGTTTGGAAGCGAGACAGAGACAACTTAGAAATCAGCCTTAGCTTCCTTTTCCCGAAGGTTGATTTTTCCCCTTTTTATCTTTTACTCACTTTCGGATGCCTAGACCCTGTACTTTCTAGCCTTAAGTACAAACTTTGGAACAACATCTTTCTGGCGCCGTTGCCGGGGACGAAGTTACGAAACCTTTTCTTTGGGAGAACGACATTTTTGCAAGTTTCTACCCTTTGATAGTGAACAAAGGGTGAACACCCTCTAAAGGATTTTTCTTTTATCATTCACTTGGAGACTCCACATTTAAATAAGCTGGCATTCGGTGGAAGGAACACCAGACAAAATCCAGATGGTAAACAGACCACGCTCGTTTCCGATCCCAAAAAAATACTGAAAACAAGAGGTTCCCTTAAGCCAACCACTGCAGTTTACCAGCATAGGTACACACAACCCAAGGCCAAGATTCCTTTTGAACCTCTAAATTCGCACGAATCCCCCCCTAAAACCCTCAACCGAACATTAGCTCTCCCTGAAATTAAAAATGAAATTCATCTGACAACTTCCGGCGTACATAAAGATGAAAATCCCTCAGTAAATTTAACAGCGAACGATATCCCGCCGACTCTTCAGTTAGATTTCCTGACCTCGCAGAGTCTCGAAGACTATACCATATACTCAGATTCCATGCCCACGGGTTCCCCTGATTACATCTCTTGCAAATCTGAGGAACCAAGTCCTCGCAACCCTTATCCCCCTTCTTCAGTTTTCTCATCTCTCAAAGAAGCTAAAGATTGGATTTTAGTGTTCCATAACCCTCTGTATAACGCATTGTTTTCCTATCCAATAGTATTGATGGCGGTCGTCGGAGGGGGAGGTGGAGGGGTTTTAGGAGGAGGAGGTGGAGGGGCTCCAGGAGGAGGAGGGGGGGGCCAAGGGCCGCCCCCGCCCCCCAGGGTTTTCGCTAAAGTAGCTGCCACATATGCGCCTCTGGTCCTGCATGTCCCTCTTCATGACCTTCCTAAAAATTACATGAAAAACTTACCAAAATTTACAAGGGAATGGGACCTAACCACGGCCGAACATATAAATTTATTTGATCAGTTCGCAGATATCCTAGGTCTCGAACACGAAGACGTATATTCGAGGTTATTTGTTCAGAATTTCAAAGGACAGGTATTAGCCTGGTTTCGAAGTCTACCTGGAGGTTCGATATTATCCTATGATGCCCTAGAAGACTCTTTTCTTAGACAATGGGGCGAAAGAAAAGACCATTTGTACTATTTGACCGAGTTCAGGTCTTTAAAAAAAAAAAATTAGAAACTGTTATGGAATTCATTCAAATGTTTAACAAGTTATATAATAAGATCCCAGTCGAAGTTAAACCATCCCAACTTGCAGCGAAGGTAACCTTTGCAGGAGCCTTCGAACCCAATTTCACACTTCTGTTGAGAGAAAGGAGAGGGGCTACCCTGACCTGAATGCAAGACGACGTCGTAGAGATCGAATCTAACATGATGGCTTCGGTCAAATTCAAAACAAAAGTAGAAACGGGAAACCGAGAAACCAAACGTTTTAAGGAACAAGTGGGACCCTCGAGGCCTAGTAGATCCTCAGATGATAAAATGGATGATATGGCTAGGATAATTAAAGAGCTATCTAATAAGATTTCCAGAATGGAGCTAGATTAATCCAAGGTAGATCCTTTCGTTAAGAAAGAATTCAGAAGAAACCCCAACCCTCAAAATCAACAAAGTCAGATTAAAAATGAAGACCAAAAAATTCAAACTCCTTTAAAAATTGAAAATTTTGTAGGGCGAAATGACCTGCAAGATTTTGAGGATCTGGAAGAAGACGTAAACAATTTGGGTGACGACTGCACACAACCTCATTTAACTAAAGAAGATTATGAGAAGTCCTTGGACACAGAGCAACTGTCAAATAAAGATGATGACATAAACAACACTGATGTTTATGTCTATCAACAAATGGCCGAGGTCCAACATAAGTACAACCTGAGGCCTAAAAAAAAACATGTGTCGACTCCTCAACCTAAGAAAATTCTTCTTAGAGGTGAAATTTACGAGCCTGCCCCAAAGGAGACCGAGATACCTAATAGAAAAATAAAAGGGGTAGATTCCTGGAATCCCAAAGTAAAGGAGGCTGAGACCCAAGCAAAAGAAACTAAGACAACTGAAACACATACACCGATAAAGAAACTCATGGAAAATAAATCAGCACAAACAAATAAGTTAGAAAGGAAGGAATCTGAGGTTTCAACCAGAGAAATGGACAAAGGTGGGGGAGGTTTCAGTCTTGAAAATGAGATAAATAAGATCAAAATACCAATCCCTCTGGTCGAATTAGCAAAGAATCCCATGTATCGAAAGCAGATAACCAAAATGATAGGTTTTTCGGATCTAAAAAGTCACTCTGATGTGATAAACTTGGAAGATGATAAGCCTAATATCACTTTTGGTCCACATTTCAAGGGTTCCAGAGACACCGTTGCTCCCTTCTATATTACCCTGAATGTGCATGATCGACCGTTGCATAACTGCATACTTGACTCTGGAGCCTCACATAATGTGATGCCCAAGTCTATTATGGACGGACTAGGCCTCGAGATCACCAGGCCTTATGGAGATCTCTACTCTTTTGATTCAAGAAGAGTTAAGTGCATGGGTATGATAAAAGATTTAGTAGTCACTCTTGCACAGGTTCCAGTGAAAAGCGTCCTGATTTTTGTGAGTCAAGGGTTGATTCAACACGACCCTTGACTCACAAAAACCAAACCAATAACATAGTAAACTTCTATTTATTTGCACTAAATGAATTTCCATGTGAATAACCTTACAATTATCAATAACCATAACAATTCAATCCAAAGTTCATTAACCCACCCCAACACCATCTAAACTATCTGAAAATTGATTATTGATTATGTAGTTCATTAACCCACCCCTAACTTTTGTAAACACCATCTAAACTATGTGAAAATTGATTATTGATTATGTTAACAAAATTTCTTATACATCTAGAGCTTCTCATTGCTCTTGGCTTCCCTATCCATGAGCACTTGGCTTTCCTATATTTTTTTTACATTCTTAAATTCTCTTTCTAAATCTAATGTAGTAAATGGCTTATTATAAGCACCCAAAAAAACCCAAATGCAGTGGAGAACTATTAAGTGTTGGTAATTAATTGTTAATTATCCCTCTCTTACCTAAATCCAATTATTTATATATCTCCCAATAAAAATTAAAAAAATGTTAGAGTTTTGTTAACTTATGGTATCCAAAACAATTGATAATCTCCCTTCTCCATATATGTTCACCATTAGTTATTCAAGGATGCATTGTCCTTGATAATCTCCCTTCTCCATATATGTTCACCATTAGTTATTCAAGGATGCATTGTCCTCCACATTGTGTGTACTTAATCAAATGGAAAAAAAATAAAAAATCATTGAATTAAGTCCAATCATATATGAATGGGGTTGTTGATCCCAAAAAAAAATTGCACTTCACCCATTAAGTTACTAAAATCATGATGATGTTGATTGCATCCTAAAATCATGATGATGTTGACTTTCCTAAAACCATGATGATGTTGATTGTTTCCTAAAATAAATGACGTTTCTGGGAAGCAATGTACATAGACCATTCATGATGATGTTGACTGTCCCTAATTAAAAAGAGTTTAAATTAAAGTTAGGTGGAGTCAAAGTAGATAAAGCATCATTTTAGATTTCAAAAAGAGATTAAATTAAACATAGGTTGTTGTGATATTGAGGGGTTTTAGTGCCTTACACATCTTTGTGTAGTGTATACCAAGAATACACGAACTTCGATCGTGATGCAGTGGATGCTTAGGTGAGGGAGTGAACATTACTATTTTAAAGTTTTAGTTGTTGATTTTAAAATCAATAATAAAATAAAAGTGTTTGAAGTCATCAAGATTGTTCTTTGGCAAGGATTGCTCCTACAAATGAATGGAGGACATTGTCATAAAATGTGTTGTTACATTTTGCAAAGATGAAGGCATGCTCCATGGTTAAAGGTGAGGGAGGTGCTCGTGAAATTGAAATAATAAATTAATATTTTGTGAAGTGAAATTAAAATAATAAATCAATATATTTTAATATATTAAAAATTTAACTTCTGAATTAAAATTTTAGAACTAGAAAATATAAGGGTTATTTTAAGAGTTATTTTTATTGATATTGTTTTATTTAATGATGAAATGATTAAAGTATAATTTCAATAATTTTTTATTCTACTTGATAATTGAATAATAACATGCATCTAAACCTTGATCCCAAACCTTATCATATTAAAAAAAATACAAGCAAGTTGCAATTCCAAATTATGACCATGTGCTTCCTGACGCGAGTAACTATATCATGAAATTCTAAAATATCTTATTTTATTTCACGCCCGCAAAGAAGGAAAAGGTGAGTATTGTGCACCATGTAATTTGATTTTCAAAAAAATAACAATAATAATGCAACCATATACAAAACCATAATAAGTAGGTGAAATTATGTACAAGAACATAATTTAATTTTTTAACTGTTTTATCGAAGGATTTTTTTTGGTCAATAATAACATTGGCAAGGTTTACTTGCCTTGTGCATGTAAGGAAATCTTGAGTGCTATATACGATACAAACACAAAATTTATTTTATTTAATAAAATGTTTTTAATAAAAGTTGAAGGGTAATGTTATTTTGTATTAGCAAGGTATAAAAACACTCGTTATTTAAAAAACATCATCTCAAACTACATATACATATTCATTAGGGTTTTCATATAAGTATAGAAGAGAATGAAAGTGGGGTTTCACGTAGTATAGTATAGAAGATAATGAAAGTGATGGATATATTTATAGTGGGAGGAAGATGTAATAAGGTGAAATTTAAAAAAAAAATAAAAAAAAAAAAATGATTAAAGACAAGTTTACAAAAATGAGAAGGGATGATTTACTAGGGAAACGTGGCAGGTGACTATGTAGGTGGTTGGCGTGGCCCAATGGTTTGCTTCCACGTGGCCCAATCATGGGATGCTACATGGTAGTGGGCAAATGCCTAATGAGGGCTTGAAAACCGAATTTCAAAAATAAAAAAAGGCGGGCCCGCCAAATATGGCAGAGCCCCGCCAGGCGGCCAAACAGAATCATCTGACAAATCTAAATCACCTCCAAAGTTGGCGAACTACCGCTCCACATATATACATATATTTTATAACAGCAACCCAAAAGGGGAGGCTCGTGGGCTCGACCCCGAGACCTCCCCCTATATAAACACCTTAACTATAGCTCCGCCATTGTTGGGCCAACAGAACACCTTGTGTACTCCGCCCCGATTTTTTTTATAAGCCGAGTCTTCCCATAGACGAAGAAAGGAAGGGCGCATGACAGTACGACCGGTCACAAGATTCGAGATGCAGTACAAATAATTAAATGTAGGGAGCAGGCACAAAAAACGAGGCGAGATTTCTAAAGGGTCTGGGAGTGCCAAAGTCGTATTGAGGTGTGGAGACAATCATTTTTGGGTAATTCAATGCGAACATTGAGTGGAGGAATGTAAGGCTCGGTTGTAAGCATGTTGTAAATAGGGTATATGTTCATCCCATAACTCGGTATGCTTGTTGCAGTAGCCTCGAAGCAAAAGTACCAATGTTCGGTTAACAACCTATGTCTGTCTTTCGGTCTGTGGATGGAAAGCAGTGCTCCTCTTCAACTTGGTGTCCATCATTCTCCAAAACATTGTCCAAAAATTCCCAAGAAATCGAGTTTCTTGATCTGAGATAATGGATGTGGGTAACCCAAAGTGAACCCAAACATATTGAAAGAAGAGATTTTTAGTCTCCTCAGCAGTGATCTACTTTTTGCATGGCATTAAGATACACATCTTGTTGAACCTATCCACTTCAACATACAAATAGGAATGACCCCTTTTCGACATTGGTAAACCCCCTACAAAATCCATGGAGATACTTTCCCATGGATGGGATGGAACAGGTAGTGGTGAGTATAGCCCCAGTTTTCTATTAGTGGGCTTAAAAGTAGAACACATCACACACCCCTTTACATATTTAGTTACAATTGCTTTCATTTGAGGCCAGTAACAAAACCTCTGCAAATGAGCCATATTTTTTCCTACCCCAAAATTCCCAGACACAAGAGAAGTGTGAGCTTCTCGTATTACATGAACTCGTTCACTTGTAGGAATACATAGCTTTCCAAGATGGGAGATTTGTTTTCCCTGTAGACAATAGTTCTCTACCTGTTCACCATGGGTTAGATTCTCATATACTTCTTTAAAATCTTCATCAATGGCATATTGTTCCACATAGCTATCATGAGATAAAGAATCATTTTTCAAAATAATAGAAGCAGCAATAGGAGGTCTAGAAAGCATATTAGCTACCTTGTTACTTGTACCCTTTTTGTACTTGATTACCAAATGAAATTGTTGTAGGAAACCCATCCATCTGTAATGTCGATATTGTTGCAATTTGGTTTGTGCTTGGAGATACTGTAAGGGTTGATGATCTATATGTATGATTGTTTCCTTCCCTAACAAGTAATGCTTCCATTTATTTACGCTTTGAACTAATGCATACAACTATTTATCATATGTAGGATAGTTAACAACATCATGGTTAAAAGTTTCAGAGTGGTAACACATAGGCTTACGATATTGCATCAATATTGCACCCATGGCGTATCCGTTGGAATCTGTCTCGATCTCGAAGGGTTGTTGAAGATTCGGAAATGCTAATACTGGTGTTGTACAGATATTTTCCTTCAAAGTGTCGAAAGCTTTTTTTTTTCCTCCCCACTAAAAAGTGTTCTTCACACTGGTTAAGGCATGCAAAGGAGTTGCTATAAAGGAGAAGTTTGAAATGAACCTCCTCCAATACTGGATTGCACCTAAGAAGCTATGTATCTCGGTTACACTTTTGGGCTCAGACCAATTTACAATTACATCAATCTTGGAAGGATCAATTTTTAATTGTCCTCCTCCTACAATATGACCTAAGTACACAAGTGCAGTCTTACCAAATTCACATTTGGAAAATTTTACATACAACTTTTCCCTTTGCAAAGTATCCAATACTTTCTTTACATGCCTCACATTTTCATCCCAAGTCCCGCTAAATATAAGAATGTCGTCTAAATATACAATCACAAAATCATCTAGAAAAGTCATGAATACATCATTCATCACACGCATGAAGGTTGTCAGAGCATTACATATCCCAAACGGCATAACTAACCACTCAAACAATCCATGTTTGGTTTTAAAGGAAGTCTTCTATGCATCATGTTCTGAAACCCTGATCTGATGGTATCCACTGCGCAAATCCAACTTACTGAAATAAACAACATTCTTTAACTGATCAAGTAAATCATCTATACGAGGAAGAGGGTATTGATTTTTCACCATGATTTTATTTAAGACCCAGTAATCGACACACATTCTCCATGTGCCATCTTTATTTGGCACCATCACGATCGGAGAACCATAAGGAGATGAGCTAGGCCTAATGACCCATTGATCCAATAATCCTTGTTTCTGCTTCTTGATATCTGTCATCTCTACGACTAACATCATGTGCATGCCCACATTATGAAGAGGAGAATCCTGTTGAATATGTATTTCATGTTGGATTTCCCTCTTAGGAGGTAATCCATCTGGTTCCTCGAAAATATCATCATACTTAGAAACAATATCAATTAATTATTTCTTATGAGAAGGATCACATCCTTAGAAAGCGTTGGATGTTCCAACATCTTTATCCCTTACATCCATGAGTACATATCTTTTATTAGTGTTTATGAGTCTCTTCATTTGTCCTACACTAACAAGTGTTGGGTTTACCCTCATGCTATGAGCTCTAATAATATATTCCACACCCCCCTTAGTAAGGTGGTATTTGTTCTCATGACGAAAGAAGACTTATTTTATATCATAAATAGAAGGACTCACCAACACTCTGCCACATATATCAAGTGATACAACATCCAAATCCACTTCATCAATCAACTTTGAAGCAATAGAAAATCTGACCCTACATTGCTTGGTGACATTAAGTTTTTCTTTATCACATACCCAACTAAGAGGATAAGGATTTGGATGTGGTTTCATTTCAAGACCCATCTTTTTGACAAGTGCTTTAGATATCAAGTTTACTTGGGAACCCATATCAAATAATGTATCTATCTTAGTGTGTTTAGATACAACTCTTATATGAAATAATTAATTCCTCTTTCGTTCATCATCATGAGATTCATTATTGGAATTTGAACTAGCATGAAGGGAATATTTACCTTGTACTCCAACCATTGTGATCTTTCCTTCATCTCCTGAATCAGAACCAAGATCTTGTTGCACTGTAGAAACAGTCTTTGTCTTCCCCTTTCCACCGAACTGTTTCGGTCTCTTCTCTGGATGTATTTTCCAACAGTGTTCATCATCGTGACCACTTTTCTTGCAATGAGTGCAAGATGGCTTTCATTCTTCTCTCTTTACCATGGCGGTCTTCTTGTCCTTCCTTTTAAACTTCTTAAATGGCTTATGTGGGAGATTGGAAGGTTTATTTGTGGGATCTTCTTAAACATGCTTTCTCATGTTCTAAAGGTGAGTTTCTTGCACACAAACTTCATCAAGACTGGTGGGGTTAAACAATAGAAAAGTATGACGAATATAACTGTGAAGTGCACCAATA
The DNA here is from genome assembly GCA_010110895.2 of Picea sitchensis. Classification (NCBI taxonomy): domain Eukaryota; kingdom Viridiplantae; phylum Streptophyta; class Pinopsida; order Pinales; family Pinaceae; genus Picea; species Picea sitchensis. Next base: position 95,032 of record SNQJ01S0005750.1, read on the forward strand.
TACTTCGTTAATGTTCCATAAGAATCCAAAGGAATGTTTAATGCAATAGCTTTCTTCCTAAATTATTCTGTGAAACTTTGTACAGTTTGACCTTTACTTTGTCTTAAAGTTTCCCATTCCATCATTGTTTTATGTAAATAACCCAATGGATAAAATTGCTTCCTTATCGCTGATTGAAATTACGACCATGAGGAAAGAAGATTACCACACTTACTTTTGTCCTGAAGTTTTCTCTCCCACCATACAAGAGCAGTGCCTTCCAACCGGAGAGAATTCAATTGCACTTTAACTTCCTCTTCATCAATTTGTTGAACACGGCAATACACTTCAACCTGTCGGATCCAATTATCTAGCTTTTCGGGATTAGCATCTCCATTAAACATAGGTAAAGAAAATTTTACATCAAGATTTAATAATGGTTTCTTAAAAGAAGCTTTATGGCTAGAATGATGAGAATGATGAGAATGCTCGGAGAAAGAAGAGATAGAACTTGATGGTGAAGATGGAGACTCGGGAGGGTCTCCTCCAGCCCCTTGATTTACCGAAGCATCATCATCAACTTGTGCTTCATTTTTATTCCCTTACTTCTTCATCCTCTTCTCGTAGTCTCCATACATTCATTCGACCATTTCCGACATGCGATAAAAGACCATATGGAAGTTTTTCTCTTGTTCATCATGCTTGTCCTCTTCTGCCATTTTCTTCCTTCGGGATGCACAGCCAACTTCAGGATTGAAATTATTAAGAGTTCCTTCACCCTACTTATGCTTGGCCCTAGTAAGCATTCACACTCAACAATTCACGTCAAAGATGACTGCTCTGATACCAACATGATTTGGGATCTTTTCATCGAAGTGACTTATAAAGAATTGTATTAAATTAGCATAAATTAAAGTGCGCCATTAAAGAAGGAAAAGCTCAATAATGAAGAGACATAAGCATAAAATTTGAACACAAAAAACTTTATAACAGAGTTCGTCCCTGGTATAATACGTCTTCGGGTCCTGCTCTCAAATGGGTAGGCCTTTTTATTAACTCAGCAAAATAATTTGGCTAAATACATAAGTATACCTCATTTTGGAATTAAGCTACAAAATCTTTGCTCAGATCAAAAAACAGAAATCACCATTGAATTTGTGGCGTCGAATTACCCAAAAATGACTATCTCCACGCCTCAATACGACTCTGGAACTCCCAGGCTCTTTAGAAATCTTGCCTCGATTTTCGTGTCTACTCCCTGCATTTAATTCTCTGTACTGTGTCTCGGTTCCCATGCCCGGTCATACTGTAACACACCATTTCTTTCTCCGTCCGTGGGTAGAGTAGGCTTATAAAAAAAAACGGGGCAGACTACACAAGGTAGTTTGTTGGCCCAACGGTGACGAAGCTATAGTTAAGGCATTTGTATAGGGGGAGGTCCCAGGGTCGAGCCCATGGGCCTCCCCTTTTGGGTTGTTGTTATAAAATATATGTATATATGTGGAGTGGTAGTTCGCCAACTTTGGAGGTGGTTTAGATTTGTCAGATGATTTCATTTGGTCGTCAGATCTGGCGAGGATCTGCCAGATCTGGCGGGGCTCTGCCAGATTTGGCGAGCCCGCTTTTTTTATTTTTGAAATTCAGTTTTCGGGCCCTTGTTGGTCATTTTCCCACTGCGACGTGAAATCCCATGACTAGGCCATGTGGCATCCAACCATTGGGCCATGACAACCACCTGCACAATCACCTACCACATCATCTACCACATCAGCCCGCCATGTCACCGTACGGTCTGCCATGTGGCTATATGGGCTACCACATGGTGCTTTTTCATTTATCCACGGATTTACCTAAAAAAACCAAAAATGAGTGACACATGGCAGCCTCTGGTGCTTCCACATCACCATGATGACATCAGCATGACAGTGTCACCTCCTATGTGTGTCACGTACATTGTATAGATGTTGACGTCATATGTACTGATGTTGATATCAGCAGTACGGATGTCAACTCATCCCCTGTTGACTGGGCTAGGTTGACCAAACTTTGACAACGAATATATTTTGATCTGTAACTTCATTTGACGAGTCGTTTACGGCGTTGGAAAGCTTGTGACGCGCTCTTCGCGATGATGCCACTTTCATTGAGTTTTGAGGACTTTGAATTTTTTCCCTTTCTCTGTCTTTTGAGGCCATTCTAAGCTTCCTGAGTTTCTTCTATGAATTCTAAGTTGTCCTTAGTCTTCTATGGATCCTTTTTGGATCAAGAAACACCATAGATTAATAGTGCACATCTGGATATAATTAAATGAGTAGAGAAAAACTTTGTTAGGAATTAGAATATTGGTTTCTAGCTAATTATTTCCATGGTTAGTGCATGGTAATCTCTTTGTCATTGAGGAAATGGAGGAGTGGTGTTGTGTTATATAGTTTCGTTTATGATCAAATTTTATATAACTAAGCTATGTAGCATATGCTAAGTGATATGTGTCTTAACCTAAGCTATACGATCATGCACCTAATTATTATGAAAGCCCTAACCTAATCCATTGAACCTAAGTGTTGATCCTACCTATTATTAGAAGGAAAATGAAGATACATTATATCACTTTTGGTTGTTATATGATAGTGAATATATGTTAAAGAGTTATACCTTGGGCCTTATATGCAATATTGCATTAAGACTTCAAGTGGCCTTTTGGATTGGTTTATTACCCACATTTTATTATGATAGCCCAGTGTCTTTCATGATCATGATGATAGAATGTAATTATGGCATGAATGAGACCATCTATGAGAATCAAAGGACCAATCTAATTTAGGGTTATATGAATTATAAAGTTTTATTAATTAACTATCATTTGACTTGTTAAGCCTTCTATCAAAGATAAGAGGTTGAACTCTACACTAATAGTTATGAATGGTGATGCTATGATGGATTTGAGCTTGAATAAATTTTATACATGAGAATTTCGAAAAGATAAAAGGATTGGTGTTGAGACCCTAAAGAATATTTTTTTTCTATAATTCTCCCTTTTTGTCAATGGCTTCTCAACCAAAGAAGGGGTTGCAATTTTTAAGGTAATTCTTACAGTGTGCATTTGTTTTTATTTGTATGTATGAAATATCAAATTAGTAGAAATGTGTTGTGTTGTCTAGGGTTGTTAGTGGAATTTTTATTCTCTACCATCTATTACTTTCTCGCTATAACCCATATTTCATTAAATTTGAAATAATAAGGCAAAATCTAAACTAAGAAATTGTGAATTTTGATTATGAAAGTGTCAATATCATCCTTTCTAAAGTGAAAAATTGGACTCTAAAAGTGGCAATATTGATTTTCAAAAGTGTTAATTTCAATTCCAAAAGTGCAAATTTCAAATAATTTTGAATTTGAAAGGTGCAAATTTCCATTTCAAAAGTGTGAATTTTAATCCCAAAAGTGTGAATTTTGATTCCTAAAGTGTCAATTTTGATTTTGAAATTGTGAATTTCAATTCCAAAAGTGTGAATTTCAAATCTAAAAGTGTCAATTTCAATGCCTAAGTTGTGATTTTCAATTCCAAACGTGTCAATCCTATCACTTCGTCCTATACCTCTTTTCCATATGGGCATTGGAAAAACCCTAAAAAATGTTGATTTTAAATCAACGATAACCCCACTTCCCGAAATCCAATTTGAACATTTTTTTTTTTAAATTGGGTGTTATTTGAAGAATAACTTAGTTCTACTACAAATTTCTTCAAATTCTACACATAAATTTTCAAAAATACAACCTAAATTCTATCGTCATCTTTTTTCCTTCAAAAGTATGCAAAAAGAAGAGAAAAAATTATCTCACTTTGTGCCAAACAAAGAGCTCTAATACCACATGTAGTATGTTAAGGTCCTAACCCGCACATAGGTAGATCAATGTATTCGGATGTAATAAAGGTCAATATTAATAAGACCTTTCAATAAAATAGAATAAGGTGGATGTAAGAAGACCTAATAGAAGCTTCCGCTTCTAGAAGGATCTTCCTCTAGATGCTTCTTTTTAGTATAAATATAGAATTAGGGGTATGAAGACACAGCTAGGATATTATTATGCATGAAACCTTTGCTTTCATTAGAGTTGCCCTCGAAGAACTTGTGTTTTGATATATCAATTCAAAGTGCTGTTACATTTGCTATTTCGTATATATTCATTGTATTGTGAATTATCTTTGGATATTTTCTTGTTGATACTGTCATTTTCTGCTTTGTTACATTGCATATTTTATATATAAGTATCTTGCAAGTGGTAAATGAACTGCTTGGCGAAATTGTGGGTATTTTTTTTAGAGACGTATTCAAACGTCTTTAAAGCCACGGAGATTTGTCAGATTCGTGCATAAATGGTTGGGGATTCATACCGCGGAAATACAGAAGTGGTTCTTAAAGCGCCGTTGTTAGCCTATGTAACCCATGTTGGTGCCCCTTAGGAGTGGTGGCCTTATGGTGAACACTTGTGTATGGATAAGCCTAGATTTCTTGAAGCCCTCTTGTGAATGAGCCTGTCGGTCGTGAATTTGCTATAGTGTCACCGAGAGCGACTTTCGGGAAGATGCTCTCTAGTACAGGTGTGGCCGGGTGAATGCAGGCTAAAGTGCGGGTCTCCCTCCTTAGTTCCGTGCCACGAGATAGTGGGCGAGTACTCTGTGGATTGCATTATGTCAGAGGCTACCTTATGAGGCCAAACCCTTGTCATGGGAACTACAGACTCACCTAACCCTTGAGGAACATAAACAACAATATAAACAAAATTAAACATGCGAGATCTATTAACCATCACCGTGCCGGGTTATAAAAGTGATCTCTGGGTTGAGTGGGATTTCGTATGCGGCATTCTGGATCCAAGCACTAACCCTTGAACATAAAAAATAAAATAATAATAATAAAATAATAATAATAATCTGGAAATTTACCATTATTTGGACCTATTCCATTAGATTCCTCTCTTCAGCCTCATCACTTTCCCCCATATTTCTTGCCAAGAATTTATGACCCATGCAGCACCCTTTCGGTTCCACCCATTTTCACCATTGTTGAGACCTATTCCATTAGATTTGTCTATTTTCCCTTATCACTTTGCCCATATCATTTTACGCAAAAATTGACCCGTGCCTTTTCAGTTCACCCGTCTTCATGGCCCAAACCCGTAACCAAGAACAAGAGTCTGTAAACACCGCAGCATGGTTGAGGACCAACAAGAAGTGAGAGAACAACAAGGTGCTTCACTATTTCCTCCCATTGATGCCTCCATGAGATGCCTCTGGTCAGGATAATAGTGAAGTCCATGATGGCGATCAAAATGTTGAATGTCACAAATGGATTTGCCTTTTCACACCAAACTCAAAATCCCTCTCGATGACCCTTTGAGGGATGCACCTAAAAGGCTGAAGGTGAAACCTTCCCGACTCCCCTTTCAATACATCACTTTCAAAGGGACATCGCCTTCGTGTGGATCATATTCATTGATGGCTCGGATCCTACTGGTTGGGTCACCCAATTGGAACATTGTTTCTCTCTCTACAGCATTACCCATTAGCGGCCGGCTGGGCTTCGGTGTGGTGTTCTCCATCTAGATCAAAATGTAGTAGTGACAATGGAGAAAAACTTCCTATCAGGATACTTGTGCTTGGACCCAATTTGTTCATGAAGCTTTATGAGCGGCATGCCCGACACCAACCATTTGGGCCCGTTGACCAAATTGACAATGGGAGCCCGCGGTCGAGACTTCACTTATTTGCATTGGTCGGATTTTGAACAGAGGGATGGCTGATGCTTTCTTTGAGAACCGCTGCAGGTGGCCTCAAGGGAGGAGGGTTAGGGACCACATGTCCTCATGTGGCTCGACCCTCACGGTGACTTGGGTGGAAGCTGAAATCCAAAGCTGTGAGTTGTTTCACTCTCAAAGCAAAGCCTTCCCTTTCCTTCCCTAAACCCGGTGACCCACTACTCCCTCGCTCCCTTAAAAATCCAAAAAATTGACTAGGGCTGAAATGGTTGACGCCAACTCAAAGACCTTTGTTATGTGTATTCCGGCAAAATATTTCTTGGACCACAAATGTAAGGAACAAATCTCTTTATGGACATCTCGAGGATATTCCAAGAAGATGGTAGTGGCCACTTCCCCTGTTCCTGTATCACCCGAGACTTCTGAAATACGCCCTCCTTCCGACCCTCCTGAAGAACCCATCATTTCCCTCAAACTCTCCATTTCTCCTTTAATCTCAAAACTAATCTGATTATATCAGCACGAAAAGAATTCATCATCTTGGTTGATAGTGTGACACCACAACTTTATTCGCCATGCAAGAAACCTTTGCTATATCCATGATGACAATAGTTTCCAATCATAGAATTGCCAATGGTGTCCTAGCATGAAATGTGGAGGCTGTGAAAATGTCGTCTCAAATAGGTATTCTAACCTCAAATCCCATGTTGCTATTGAATGGGAGGTTCTGACATTGTGTTAGGTGCAGATGGCTGCGAACCTTAGGTCCCATTCTCATGGACTTTGAGAACTTAACCATGCAATTTGACCAAAGCGACCACAAACATAAATTTCAAGGCATCACTGTGGGTTCTCCGAAATCATCAGTTCTTTCGCATGGAGAAATTGCTCAAGAGTCATTGAATTGGCTGTTAGCTCCATCCCATTCAAGCCACAGAGATCCCACCGTTGCCCCAAGACCTCCAAGCCCTCTTGTCTAAAAACAAAACAATCTTCTCCACTCCCCAGGACTCCCACCTTCCCATGGTGTCCATAGTCATTCCATTCCCCTTGTACGGGGAAGCCTTCCTCCCAATATAAATCCATATCGCCACCTTTAAGAGGAATAAAATTGAAAAATGGTCAGGGGAACTCCTTCTACAGTCATCCGTCCCCTGGTCTGAGCCCTTGCTCCTCTCGAGTCGTCATGGTACTAAATAAAGGTTCTTGGCGAATGTGTCTGACTTCCGTGCTCTCCATCGACTCACCATCGAGACAAATTCCCATTACAGTCATTGATGACCTCCCTGAATGGCTAGTGGTGCCCAATTCTTCACCAAACTTGATCTTACAAGGGCTATCACCAAATCACGTATGAAAATTGACATTCCTAAGGTGGCCTTTAACTCATGAGCCACCTCACGGTTTTGGTCATGCCCTTTGGGTTGTGTAATGCCCCTCCACCTTTCAGAGCCTATAGACCATGTCTTCTGTCCCTTTCTTAGTCATTTTGTCCTGGTTTTCTTTGATGATATCCTCCATATAGCAAGACATGGAAATACCATCGACTCATGTGGATCAAGTTCTCGACCTATAAACTCGGCTGACTTTTCCTCAAAGCAGTCCAAAGTATGATTTTGGTGCATCAGTAGAATGCCCAGGTCATCTAGTGGGCAGGATGGCGTCCAGTGGACGAAAAGATTGAAGCTATGCAAGATTGGCGCACCCTAAGACTCTCAAAATATTGCGTGGATTTTGGGCCTCACAGGGTAATGATATGTAGGATTAAAATTAAGAACTATGGAAGGTGCGGCACCCCTCTCACGGCTCATAAAGAACTCTTTCCTTGGACCCCAACTTGTTGCTGAAGATTTTCAAAATTTGAAGATGGCATGTGCACCACTCCGGTTCGGCTCTCCCAACTTCACAAGACATTTGTGTTGGAATCTGACGCATCAGGGAAAGGCATTGGCGTAGTCCTCATGCAATAGGGTGACAACTGGCCTTCTGAGCAAAATTATGTCAGAAAATAATCTGGGCAAACCTATTTATGAAGAAGAAATGTTGGCGATTTTGCATGAAGTTGAATTATGGCGTCCTTATCTCTTGGGAACAGCGATTCCCAAATTAAGAACGGACCATCAAAACTGAAATGCCTACAGGAACAAGCATTTCCTCGAGAAACAAAATGGGTCACTAAGCTCTTTGGCTATGATTATGAGATCATTTACAAGAGGGCAAAGACAATGTAATTAGCGGTCTGTGTCCAGGAATTATGAAGACGAAGGATCCTTTTTTCTCTGTCCTTCGTGTACCTAATTGGATGCAAGTTGTGCACGGGAATGGTTGCAAGACCCCAAAGTTCGCATCTAATTTAAGCTATGAGAACAGGCCGCGAGACTCCCCGAGAGTGCTCTTGGCCAGGATGAGCTTCGATACAAAAGGTAAACATGTTTAAATGAAAGCAATCAGCTCAAATCCCACACCGGTACTCTCCCCGAGCTTCATGCTACATGTGGGGGCACTCAGGGTTCCACCAAAGCATGTAATGAGGATTAAGCGTTCCTTTCTAGGTTGGTATGAAACGGGACATCTGTAAGTTTGTGGTTGAATGTAAGGTATGCCAACGCTTAACAAGGGAAAAGCAGTCAAATCTCTGGGCACCTCCAACCGCTTCCAATTCCCTGATATTTGGAAGGATATAATATGGATTTTATTCTGAGGCTTACCCAAATCGAGAGAATGTCCATTGATAATGGTGGTGGTGGATAGCCTTTCCAAATATGCTCATTTTGTTACTCTTCAACACCCATTTCTTTGCATCCTGTTATTTAAAATTTTCATAGATCGGGGCTTCAAGCTTCATAGCGCTGCAAACTCTATTGTTCCATTAGAGCTAACCTTCACAAGCAATTTTTGGTAAGAGCTGTTTAAGCTACAAGGCACCTGTAATTGCATCTCGGCTCAACTTATCATCCCAGACGGATGGTCAAGCGGAAATCGTCAACAAGTGTTTGGAAGCCACATGCTGCATCGGAAAAACAACACCCGATGGGCTCAATGGTTACCCTAAGCTGAATGGTGGTACAACACTACCTTACATGTCACTCGCGAGCTCGCAGGCGGTGTATGGACCGAAGCCACCGTCGGTTCTCTCATGCACCAGAACCTCCGGAAGGTCAGGCGTTCGACCAAACACTGAGTCGGAGAGGATATCAGCCGGTACATAAAGGCAATTCATGGCCCATAGATGAAGCGGTAAGCGGATCAAGATGCTTCGGAGCGTCCAATTTGTAGAAGAGGATCCCGAATTGTTTCTCTGGTTGCAACCATATAGAAGCAAACTCCCTCAAAGGTACGAAGCTGATTAATGACTAGCACCGTTATGGCCCTTACATAGTTCTAACGCGTGTGGGACAAGTTGCATATCAGTTAGTTATGCTTGATCGATTGAGCTTCATCTGTTTTCATGTTTCACGGCAGAAGAAGGTGATTGGAACCAGTTGACAAATTCAAACCAACCTTCAGAGTTAGCTAAAGAAGGATCCATTTGGCTACAACGAAGAAGTTTTGGACCAAGGGAGGCGTCGCTGCGTCGAACCATCAAAGGAAGTCTTGGAAATGCGATTGGAAAGATGGCTCGGCGGATGCAACTTGAGACGGCTACCGTACGCGGTTTTACATCTCAAACTTGCGGAAGACCGGAGTTGTTTTAAGGGACATGTTGGAGTCTAACGCATAGGTAGGTTAATGTATTTGGATGTAATAAGGTCAATATTAATAAGACCTTTCAATGGAAATAGAAAAAAGTGGATGTAAGAAGACCTAATGAAACTTCGGCTCACAGAAGGATCTTCCTCTAGATCACTTCTTTTAGTATAAAATAGAATTAGGGTATGTGAACCCTAGTAGGATGTGTGCCAATAGAAGCGTTAATGCTCATTTGGAAGTTTCCCCTCAGAAGAACTGTGGTGATGCTATCGATTCAAAGTGTTATTTACATTGCTATTTAGTATATCATTTACATTGTGATTATCTTTGGATATTTTATTGTTATTACATCTCATTTCTAGCGCCGTTTATCGTGCCGCATATTTTATATGTCGGTATCACAACGCCAGCAAATATAAGATAGAATATATCTCTTAACTTCAGAAATAAACCCATAAACTTGACAAATATAAGATAGAATATATCTCTTAACTTCAGAAATAAACCCATAAAATTTAAAGCTACCAAAACATTCATCATAAGCAACACACGAATATCAAGAAGAACCCTTAAGGTAGGGCAGCACCATTAAATACTCCTTATGGAAGGAATCACTCTGCAAGTCATGCTTGATACAAGAAAATGCATCCCACATATATATAATAAAATGATACTCGTGTGTATTTATACTTATGAGTACTCTTAGGGTCCATTCCAACTACCCCTTATTATTATATTTTCCTCTTAACTACATATTGGGCCTATTTATTACCCATCAACTACCAAGTGGGCCTATTCCATGATTATGGCCAAATTACATTCATTATCCCCTTGGGCACCTCCCTAGGTACCCCATATTATCCTCCCTAGGCACATTACAAATTCAACATATCTAAATGGACTACTACAACATAGAGCATGTATAAACATGGTTCATCACCAATTCCAGTCATATAGGATGATATATCCAAGGATTCTAGTAAATTAAATTTTGTGTTGAGTTTACCAAAATTTCCATTCTACAAGAACCTCTAGCTATTGATTAAACTTGTCTCCCTATTATATCCTTGCAACAATTGGGTGAAGGCAGGTGAGCTTCAAATTTAATTAAAAAAAATACCTTAGATGTCAAAATTCTATTGCTTTATCGAAATTCCATGTGGACATCATAACTAATGCGGGATTGTTAATATATTGTTGTAATGGATACATACAATGCCAAATAATTTCAACTTTTTCATCGCTAATATGTTGATATTACGACACAGAAATGTTTGAATTTGGATGCAAAGAGACCATAAAAATGTCTAAATTCCCTCACTAATCTATTGGGTTTGTGACACGTATTCATCGGGATTCCAATGTAAACAAACCTCATTAAAATGCTTGAAACATGAAACACGGTAGCATATGTGTCAGGGATTTGAAAAAAGTTAATTGGAATTGCAATGTAAACAAAAATTACAAAAAGAGTTCAAATAGAACACATGGCATTGAGTGTATGTTAGAAAATAAATGATATAATGGTATGTTAGAAGTGCGGCGAACATTTACTGACAATTTGAGGTTACGTACAATTTTGTCTCTTTTGCAACAACATAAAATTTGGTACTATATCGGAATTTATACCCAATCTAGTAGTGAGGGAAGGTCCTATTTTAGTGATTTGGGGTCCTAAAACTTCCACAATCCATTTTGGGCATTACATGACTACTTTGGGGATAAAAATGTGAACAAATATCTCATCCCACCAATATTATTCTGCACATCAAGAGCTTTCCAACGGTGCAAATATCATGTAAGATTCCTAACCCCCTAAATAGATAGATATGTTGTTATGTATTGCTATGTATGGTGACCACATCTAGTAAATAAGGTCCATGTAGTGGCGTGAAAGAAACAAGTGTAAAAAGACTTACTAGAAGGTTCCACTTACTAGAAAGTTTATTCTCTAGAATGTTCCTAGGAGTTAGATAGTACTATATAAAGATGTAGAAACAATGTAATGGGATGTCTTGTGAAGTTATTTGTAATCAGAGCTCTACTCAATTAGATGTTTTCCCCTCAAAGAGGCAAGTGAACATTGCTTTCGATAATAAAGGTATAACATTTTTTGATATTATGGTTCTCTATTTGGCTATTGTGGTTGCAATATACCTTTTTTTGTAATAATTATGGGTAAAATATGTTAATTATACTCTACATCTTTCAATTTTCCAATAAAGAACACCATGAGTGGTATCAGAGCACTTTCCTGAGCATATATTTTAGAGCAATGTTTTTCAAGCTAGAGATGTGTTTCAACATCTATAAATAATACAATGATATGTTGTACATCAAGTAAAACTATGGTAGGGGAATCATACACACAAGAAATACAGTTTCACCTAGTTGGACACCCAGGTAACCCCTATTGGTACCCATTCAAGTAATACCACATCAGACAACCCCTATACATGGAATTTCACTTCCACATACCCTCAAGCATATTGAAATCCCCTTACATTTCCTCAAACCATCTTTAGATAAGTCGACTGACCATATTTTTGTTATAGTGACATTGAGAAAAACACTCGAGAAGATTAATCTCTAGTACATGGGTAATCGAGTAGGAAGGATAAGGGTATGATCGAACTTCCTTAGTTAGATCCCTAAGAAATTGGGCCAAGTACTATAATTGGAGCCCTCACATATATCAAAGAGATATAGCACTTGGCACTTCCTTTTCCTTGGGACCCTCAAAACCCTACTCCTTGCTATTAGTCCAAGGAACTTATACAAAAAGGCTATCTTGCAAAATTTGTTCATTCAATTAGTAGAAACATTGCCTCCTACTATTAGTCCATGAAATTCCTACATAAACGATAGTATTGATAATTTGAGCATCATGTGAGCATAGTATTATCCAAGTGGGAGTATAATTTCGCAAGAGTTAAAAAAATGGTTCCTCTTGACACCCTTATTTGGGACCTAGCTCAACATAATCCTTATGTCTCATTGATCGTTGTGGTACCAATTTCTAGTAAGCCTCTTTTGGTAGACCCACTCATCCCATTACCAGAAAACTATCTCAACATACCTAGAAAGTAACATTGATCACCTTCATACCACTCTCAAGTAATATTTTTATTTTGGACACCCATCCCTGTGGCTACTAGAAACCACGATCTCGCTAACTAAGTATCCAAATTGGAAACTCTTTGTGATGAGTTGCAACACAAACTATATTACATCCACTCTTCTACTGAGCAAAACTTTTCTTTAATCAATGGAAAGCTTAAAAATTTGGATTCAATCCTAGCACAATTCTCCTAACTCATGGAAATGTACAATAAATTCAAGGACCAATCTGTAACATTCCGCTCTTACGCGCACCCAATGTAACTTATTCTTGTGGACACGTGTGTGCAAGTGATCCGGTTCACTATACGGTTGACTCATTCAATTATGGAGCATGATGATGTTTGTGGATTTGATGATATGTTATTTTATGATATTTATGTCGACAGGTGCTATTGATTGGTTTTCCTAAGTGTGCAGGACTCTGGACGTTTGAGGATGCCAATGGCATCGATGGATCTCCTTGGACTCCAGATCGAGTCCGGGAGTAGACGGTTATGGTTTGAATGTTTTAATATTAAATATGTGGCATATGACTAGATATTGTGATGTTGATTGTTATCGCTGACACATTTCGTTGATGGATGCAGGCTGACGATAGCTTGCTAACCAGACTCACATTAGGAGTAAAGGGGTCACGAACGACAACCTGAGTTATTGAGGGAGAGGTGTGGCAGCAACCCTGCCATAGACTACTAGCACTCCCGCCATGGCTCGAACTATAGGTTAACAATTACCTAGTTTGAGAGATCCACAATGTCGTGAGGGTAGACTGTGACAGTCGTTCACGATGATTCTAAAGGGTGCGCAATAAGGCAAGGTCCTTATTCCTTAGAGGCCCTTAGTCTCCCACAAGGTCACCTGACGGAGTATTGACACCAGGGGTTTGATGTCTACGAAAATCAGTCAAAAGGCGAGTGGCACCTTTGGAGGACGTGTGTCTTGAAGGGCATGTCGTGCAAATAAAACAGGAATGCAAGTAAGTGGCACCCTTGGAGCACGTAGTGCGTCTTGAAGGGAACGTCGTGATTTTAACTCTCGCAAGTTAATAAACCTAGTACCTAGAAAACTATGTCTCCTTAGGACCTGGTCGACCTTAAATTGAATGATGGTATGAGTAAAGTTTAATGACTAATTTTCCCTTAAAAGTTGTCGCCAAGCCTAGTGAATTTAAAACCTAGGTCTAAGTAGAACATGTGAACAAAAAAAACTAAATGGACATATAACAAGAAGGGGGGTAAAGAAAACTCAAACATTAATAATTAAAGTAAAATTTTAATGAAGTATTAAATTAGAAAAGGGTATTTATAGGAAAGGGGAAACTTAAGGAAAAGGGGAATGTCTAACATAGTAGGGAATATAGTCTTTGGAACCTTCTAATTTTAAACTCAACTAGGTTTTAAGAAAGGCGTCAGTCATTTAAAAATTGTAAGGGAATAAAGGGACACCGAGGAGTGTTTTTAGGAACGTTTTTAGGTGGGTGAGGGAAATAGGCAAATTTAATTAATTAATAAATTGATTTTTGGTGCAACTAAGGGATTGGGTGAAGTGTACAGGGAAGGTTTATCCTAGTTAAATTTAATAAAAAGAATCTAAAGAGGGTTTGGGGAAACTAATCACTAAGAAAACTCTATAAAAAGGATGGTGGAGGAGGAGTACGGATCACGTCTGGTAGGCTAGGCGTAAGGCTATGTTGTCGATATTTTTCTTGACTGATTTTACCTTGTGGAAGTTGGAATGCCCAACTCGAAAGGGAGTGGTAGCTCGACCTTGCAAGGCGAGCTGGGAGCTATATTATTCTCTGGTTGTGTTCTTGGTCCATTTGTGGCTCGGGGGGCTCAGGGGAAAGAAGAGTACCCCTAGCATTGGTTGGGAGGTACCCGTGAGATCTCAGCGGTTAGCAGGAAGGAGTCGGATGGAGCACCAACGCGGGACAACGACATAGGATCATTCGCCTTCGGTTACGATACGCATGTGTAAATTTGTATTGGTAAATGGATAGAAAATTTTGGTATATGGATTTCGTTAATGATGAATGTTGTAAAGAACTTCTGGAATAGTAGTGGTTACTTCAATTGAAATTGGATCTGATAATGAAATTTCTAGAGGACTCTTTGATCTATCATAATAGTTTAATGTATGCAGTTTTCTTCTTCCTTCGGAATGTGGTATAAAAAGAATCAACTAACTCATCATGGCATGTCTACCAAAATCAGTCAAAAGGTGAGTGGCACCTTTGGAGGACGTGTGTCTTGAAGGGCACATCGCGCAAATAAAACAGGATGCAAGCGAGTGGCACCCTTGGAGCACGTAGTAATATGTTAGTAGTGGCCTCACGGATTGACTTTGTGGTTATATTGTTGATTTCGATCTATTTCTTAATTAAAAAATTTATGTAGAATAATGCTCCTGGGATAGCAGTCTGAATAGTAATTTGTTACTAAAGGATTTGATTAACGGGGAGAAGGGCCCAGGGCTCCAACTGTCATGTTTACCTTCTGCAGAGTTGGTTCAATTTTTAAATTTTGTTCAGTTGTAATAAGCATATCTCCTGCACAAATGCCTTAATAATTAATAATCTCGTATATATATAGAAGTTTATATTTGAGAACGCATCCAGTCCTATAGTCTGGGCAGGATTGGCTTTCCTCAAGATGGAGGATTCGTCTTTTGCAGAAATAGTCCTTCGAGTCTCTCGTCTGAGTTTTATTTTTCTTCCCCCAAAAATCTTTTGTGATGTCTTTTTAGTTTGCATGTGAAAGAATAACACTCGGGGTTGCTGAGAGAGTGTGATTGGAGAGTTGGTCGTGTGAGGATGTCTGGCCCGTTGGAAAGCTTTTGATTGACAGTCGGGCTCATTGAGAGCTCTCCCCTTCCCCTTCCATGGACTGTTTCAGGCGTGCATCAGAGCGACCCTCCCTTTCCTTATTCTCTGCGCGAGACCCCTCAGAACTCGCCTATCCCTTGCCCTCCATCCTCCCCTCGCCTGGAGATCCTCCAAAACAGTCAACACGATTCCCTGGTAGTCGCTGGCACTTAACTCCTTACCCTTCGTTGTGTTAGGAGGGAGATTTGGGCCCAACTTAGATGCGGATGCAATTGCTTGGGGAAGCGGATTAGTGGAAAACGAACCGACGCTAAGAGGAATCAACTGTGTTGGCTCAAGTTCGAGTCCCAAGAACAGTTGAGGAGACTCGTCCACACGAACTTGCAATCTTCAATGGTTTTCTTGCATGCAACTTGAGAGATACACGCCCAACTCAGATTCGTTGTGTATGGCGCGAGTTTCGTGCCCAATCCAGAGCTTCCTCCTGGCGGATTCTCTGTTTAATTGCTCCTTTTCTCTGTTTTAATTGCTTCGTATTCTCTTTCTGATGCCCGCGCTTGGCTGCTTTTCTTCTTTTTCATTTAAGACTGTCGACTACGTCTGCGAGTCTTTTCTCTTGCCATCGTCCACTTGACTCCCCAACCTTCGATTCTTGCTATATATAGTCTCTGGGTACCTGCGCCCTCTCTCTGACAACATCGATTAAAGGCACGCATGTTCTTGTTTAGTCAGCAGCCACTTGTTTCTTATTCCTTCATAATTACAAAAACGTACCTAACTTTGAAAATTTACTAATTAGCGAGCAATCCTCTCTCCCTTTTTTCACTAAAAAAAAATTGGGCCTGAATTCAGTGAAATTTTGAGGGGTAGCTTGAATTTGGTATGGGTGAAAGTTCCTTGGATTTCAAATCTTCACTTAAAGGGTTTTGTTCCATTTTAAACCAACCCAGATAATCAGAAAATGTATCAGACTTCTAGATCAATCAAAAATTCAAAACTGCATAGTCTCAAAACTTGCCAGAAAATTAACTCCAGAAGGAAGATTGCTCCCGAGTTAGCCCACTCCCTCAGTCTTCGGCCTCTTCTTCAATTTATTGGTGTGATTGTTGATATGTCTCTCTCATTGTGTACACCTTCAAGAATGGTTGACTTACGAGAGGTGTCCTTTAAATTGTTGTAGATGTCGGTGGTAAATGTACAGTTGGTGTAGAGGGATTTTATTTATCCTTTTATTATTATTATTAATACATAAGTTGCATAACAAATTGAGGGGTGTCTATTACACAATGGAGTACGAATTGTTAATATTATGGTAGCTGCGGGAGGTATTTACCTCCACGTATGAACCTGACGAGAATAGGAGACTCCAGAAAGCAAGACAAAACCCTAATGAGTTGGCTAATAACCTTAGAAGTCTTGTCGGCTCAAGAAGATAATTTATATTAGGTTATTAGCTTCCAAGAGAAGAAGTCGGCCATAAATAATAATAATATATTGAACAGACACATATCTAGAAGGAGAAGTCGGCCCCAGCAAATCTGGCAGAACCAGTATAAATACAGGGTGTCAGTTCTCATTTGACAGTATCTCAGAATCGCAATTCCCAGTTTGGTGCGCACGTGTGGAGGAGAGTTGCAGGTGTAGTTGCAGCAGCAGCAAGTTTTTAGTATTGGCTTGACTATCTCTTGGCTAGGGTTTAGACTATCTGATCAGCTCTTTGTGATGCATTATCATTAGGGAAAGGTTTGCTACCCTTTGTTTGGTTATCTAGCCTAGGGTTTGCTTCCGGAGTAATTCTTAGTCAAGGTTAAAGTGCTCGGAGGGTGGCTTCAGCCTATGGTTGGGTGACAAGGGTATCGTCAATGGTAAAATGAGCACACCATCTTCTATATTCTAACAGGTTATGGGCCCACGCCTCCTTCAGTCAATCTAAACGCTAGAAGGAAACATAGCCGCTAGGATATTGAGCTCGTTGAGGAACTGCCACTAGGGTTACTAGCAGAAGCAGCTTCCAAGAAACTGCAGCTAGGGTTACTAGCAGAAGCAGCTTCCAAGACACTACAGCTAGGGTTACTAGCAGGTGCAGTTGCAGAAACCCTAAACCTCTTGTTGAGGCACCTTAAAGTGAATGGATTGATCTAATCTCCAGATAGATCAGTGCACCCTAGTTCAGCGCATCTCCTAGCACTCTCAAAAGGCCAAGAAGTGAAGATTGAATTTCTGGTCAAATCTAGGGTTTGACCAAGTCAAACAAGCCATGACTAACTCTATGAAGTCTCGAAACAAATTAGATGGAGCCTCTAACTTCAAAGCATGGAAGACAAGGATTGACCTCATCCTTGCCAAGAATAAAGTGTTGGATATCGTGAAAGGAAAGATTGTGAAGCCAGAGTTTGAAGAAGGAAAAGAGAAGGAACCGCAGAACGTTGCAGCTATGGAGAAGTTCAAAGATGTTGACATCAATGGCATGAGTATCATAGTGGATTCTATAAAATACCACTTGATACCCTACATCTCCCATCTTGACTCATCAAAGAAGATGTACGATGCCCTAACAAATCTCTTCTCAGTCAAAAACATCGGACAAGTTATGAGTCTGAAGAATGAGCTTCGTGACATGAAGATGAATGAGGATGACAGCATAACATCATACTTTGTAAGGATCTCCTAGCTAAGAGATCAACAACAAGCTATTTAAGAGATCATTTCGGAAAAGGAATTGGTGAACATAGTACTCAATGGTCTTCCCAAGACGTGGGATGCATTTTCCGCAAGCATGAACACAAGAAAGGAATATTCGACATTTGAAGAACTTTGGACTTGCTATGCTCAAGAAGAATCAAGGATCAATGCAAAAGAGAAATCCCAAAATAAGTACGATGATCAAGCCTTCACACAAGACTCGGGAACTTCAGGAACAAAAGGAAGTTTGGCTCAAGGAGGAAGCCAAATCAAGAGAAAGACATTTCAGAAGTACAATGCTTCAACTTTCAAAAGTACGGTCACTACAAGAATCAGTGTCCCGAGCTAAAGAAAAGGAAAGAGAAACACGAAGCATCGATTGTCGAAGAAAAGGAACCTACAAAGAAGACTAAGCAGGATGGAAG
>SNQJ01S0005751.1:5741-20266 GCA_010110895.2 Picea sitchensis
CAATGGTTTTCTTCTTCCATGGAGTCTGAATTTGAAATGTATATGATAGGAGAACTGTCATTTTTTCTTGGTCTGCAAATTACTCAGAGGTCCGAAGGGATGTTCATTTCTCAAGAAAAATATCTAAGAGAAATGTTGAAAAGGTTTCAAATGGAAGATTATAAACCTGTGGGTACACCTATGGTAATTGGATGCAAATTAAGCAAGGATGATGACTCACATGATGTTGATCAAAGCTCATATCGATCAATGATAGGCAGCCTGCTGTACATCACAATATCTCGCCCAGACATAATGCATTCTGTAGGAATGGTAGGAAGATATCAGGATGCACCTAAACAGAGTCATTTGCAAGCTGCCAAAAGGATATTCAGGTATTTAAAAGAAAAAATGACTTATGGTTTGTGGTATCCCAGAAATCAGAATTTTCAGTTAACTGCTTATTCAGATGCAGATTGGGAAAACTGTGTTGATGAGAGAAAAAACACCAGTGGCGGAGCATTCTTCCTGGGTGATTCTTTAGTAGCATGGCTTAGTAAAAAGCAAGGTTCCATTTCTTTATCAACCACAGAGGCAGAGTACATTGTTGTTTCTACCTGTTGCACTCATGTATTATGGATGATTCAGACACTTGCAGACTTAGAGGTAAAATACACTGCATTGATCCCAATTCATTGTGATAACACTAGTGCCATCAATGTGTCTAAAAATCCTATATTCCACTCCAATACCAAGCATATTCCCATAAAATATCATTTTCTAAGAGAGTAGGTCACCAATCAGATTGTTCAGGTCAATTACATTCCCACTATAGAACAAATTGCAGACATCTTTACTAAACCCCTAGCCAAGACACCATTTGAATATCTTAGACAAAAGATGAGTGTCATCCCGTCTCACATATAAGAGAGTCCATCCTATTATGGGGAGTCCTGTATTAATTTCATATATGATACCTCCTAAAATTAATGCAACAACTTAGGGGGAGCATGTTTTCTTTGACATTGATGTCAAAGGGGGAGAAAAGAACAGGGGTGCCTTTGTTGCCATCAATGCCAAAGGGGGAGATTGTTGGCATGTTTTACAGACAATGTATGCTTGTCATTGATGGAAAGTACAACAAAAAATATGGCAGAAAACATGCAAAGGATTGTAGGCAGGTCATTGATGACAAGATCAGAGTAAGCATCAATGAAAAACATAAACAAATTAAGCTCAAGAGTAATTAGCGCAGAGTCGATCGCAGTGCCTAAGCTCGGGAGGAGAAGCGTCAGTGATCGTTGGATCCCATTTAAATTCCCAAAATAAGGAGGGCCATCAGATCTGATTGTAGACATGAAGAACGTGCAGAAGAGGAGGATAGATCTCAGGCGTCAGATCTGAGCATAAATTCTGACCATCGTTGGATCAGGGAGAACCTGCATGTTCATTAAAGTGCAAGGAGAAGCGGGTATACAAAATCCCTAAAGAAGGAGGACCATCCATCTACGGGTAGGACACGCGGACAAAGATCAACATTTCACTGACTGGAAAGTCAAAGGTATGAAATGCTCTAGCCTTTCACCTCTCGAACTTGCTATATGCGAAATCGCGAAATAATCTCAACCGTTAGATCGAGGCCAAATATGGACCGTTGATCAAGCACAATGAAGGCTCGTGGAGTTGTGAAGTCTCGATAAAATCTTGACTGTTGATCCAAGAGGGACGCGTGGCAGAAGATCAAAGCATGTCAAAGACTCCATTTCGAGGTTTCGCGAATCACGACTTGGAGAGGCAAGAAACAATACCACAAGAATGTCGAAATCGCGAAATGCGAAATCGTGAAATGATCTGAGCCGTCAGATCAAGGGTTGATTGGGACCGTTGATCCCATGCCATTTTGGAGTTTTGCGGATTGATAGTTGGAAGCGTCAAGAACATTCACCACAGGAATGCCGAAATCGCAATTTGCGAAATCGTGAAATGATCTGAGTCGTTGGTTCGAAGAGATCATGGACCATTGATCCGACCCCCTTCGATGTATTGGAGACCAGGATTTCGGTTACCAAGAGATAGAGAAGTCAGAGACTCTCAATATCAGGAGTCCCGAAATGCCAAAAAATGAAATCTCGAAAAGCACTTTATGAACAAGCGCTTGGTCATGGCCATGGTCATATAGAGGAAGGAGCTAGCACATAAAATCTATGTTTCAGAGTTTCAGAGATCGCGACATGGATTGGCGAGACACTTGGCCATAGGAAAGATGAAATGATGAAATACAAAATAAAGGCAAGCTTATGAAGATCATTCAACGATGCAGATGAAACTGAAGGAGATCGGAGGGATACTTTTGCACGACACAATGCACCTGCCAGAAACCAATGATGAGTTCTACCAGAGGACTCGAAGACACTTCAAGGTGATTGACAGAGGAGGTGAAGAGTCTCAAGAGATTAGCCAGTAGAACAAATACTGTTCGTGGAGGTGACTGACAAGTAGATGAGCGTTGAAGTTTGTAACTAAAGTAGAAAGTATAAGCTCGACTATGCCAGAGAAGACGAAGAGTCTCGACTGCCAGAGAGGCTGAGGAATCTCAGCATGACATCCAGTGATGCTGAACGCGTGGGAAAACTACCAGAGAAGATGAGAAGTCATAATGATGATCAGACAGAGCACTCACTGTGAAGAGATGCAAAAACATTGCGCATATGGCATGCACAAGGTGCACAGAAACTAGATGAACACGACACAAAGAAGTGATGAGGTGGTTTTTGTTGAGGTAAAGTAATGCAGGTGTGAAGAAGTAAAGGGGTGGTGCATTAGCTAAAATGGACAAGAAACAAAAGCTCCATTGAATGGGAATGGAACACAAAGGACAAAAGGTAGAAGAACAGAATGGGTAGTGGATGCATGCAGGAAGACAGTGAGGAAGACTGAGTAGCAAAATCTTGCAGAACAATGATGAGACCGGTAAGCTATTATTAAACACTATATCACTGTAAGAGGTTTCAGTATTTCATATTTATAATACAGGGTGGTAGGGAGGTGCTAGGGAGGACTGATGTCCTCAGAGGTTCAAGTGGGTGCTTGAACACAGGGAGTTGTAGCTTCCTTATAGTTGGTGCTAGAGAAACTAGGGAGTTGGTGCTTCCTTCTAGTTGGTGCTAGAGAAACCAGGGAGTTGGTGCTTCCTTCTAGTTGGTGCTAGAGAAACTAGGGACTTGGTGCTTCCTTCTAGTGGGTTCTAGAGAAGCAGTTGGTGCTCTCAACAAGGGTTTGTCTTTTTGCAAAATTGAGGTTGTAACCTCACAATGAGTTAGTGCTCATATGTATGAAAAACAGAGAGTTGGTGCTCTCAACAAGTTGCATCTTGCAAAAATAGAGGTTGTAGCCTCACAATGAGTTGGTGCTCATATGTATGATAATGTAAAGAATGTAAATAATACTTATCATATAAAGAAGAAGAGGTTTTTACCCTGTATGGGTTTCCTTGAGAAATATTTGTCTCTGTGTTTCTCACATATGTGACTGATGCTAAATGTGCCATTATTTATTTCCCTACATTATTGTGATCATCATTGAGTGCCTTGTAAAGATTTTAAAATAAGCATAATTGTTAAAGCACGGTAACAACTGATTCACCCCCCTTCTTAGTTGTTCAACATGTTTCCCCATAGGGGTTTTACCACGTGAAAACATTGGTGTGTTGATCTTTGATCTGGTTATGTGAGTGGTTACTGAAGTTGTTCGTCCTCTGTTGGAATACCTGTGTTGTCGAACAATTCTGTTGGGTGAATTTTAGAATGGAATTCTTTGTAAAAAAACCAAATCACATAACATTAAGGGCGCAAAGGATGTAAGACAAGGAGAACGCGGGGCCAATTAAAAATGTGTTGCCGAGTAAAAAAAATAAAAATAAAAACAAAAACATAGAGCATCTCGCTGCTCATACACATTGGGCAATTTCAGAACTAAAAGCTTTGTAAAAATGCAAAGATCTATCCCTGGTAAACACAAAGTGTAATATAGTTACAAGGAAAAACGTGTGGCTTAAAACACATGGATTCTCCTGAAAAAATGCAGAGGTAAATCATTTTTTTTGCTGGGAAATTTTAGAACTAAAAGCTGTGTAAAAATGCAAAGATGTATCCCTGGTAAAACGCAGAGTGTGAGATAGTTACAAGGAAAAATGTGTGGCTTAAAACGTCTGGATTTTCTTGGAAAAACCCATAGGTAACTCATTTTTTTTAATGGGAAGTTTAAGAGCTAAAATTTGTGTAAAAACATAGAGTGTAAGGTAATTACAAGTTGGGCAAATTCCCCACAGTGAAAAATCCATGACAATGAGCCTACGATTTTACAGTTCGGAGTGTAGAATGCCGAGTAAAAAGAAAATAGAACACTGGGTGAAATCGTTTGGGAGCAGAGCTAAATTTTACTGGGTGAGGGTGCCAAAAAATGCAGATGTAACCAAGGATTAAGAGCGTGGGCTTCACCAGGTAGGATACAAAACAATAACGCCATGCTGAAAGCATATGGTAGGGAGAAAATTTCTCATGGAGAAACTAGTACAAGGATGGGATTACAACAATGGCATGCTTAATTAAATCTCAAAAATATAAAACCTTGATTAAAATTTCCCGCAATGTGTATGAAATAATATTAGACAACACTTATCTCATTTTAGGATTATCATAACCGGAGGTGAAGAATCTGAAGTTGTTGTTTCGTGCTTGTGCTCCCTCCTATCCCCTGCTTTCTAACCATGAAGACCTCACCCGTACCTCCTAGCCAATGCTAGGGGTACTCTTATCCCCTTTAGCCCCCTGATCCGCAAAGGGGACACACACAACACAACCAGAGAACTCTATCTCTCAACTCGCCTCGCAAGGTCGAGCTACCACTCTCTCACTAGCGCTGGGTATCCAAACTCCCACAAGAAAAATCAGTCAAAGGAATTCCAACAACATAACCTTACACATACCAGATATGATCCATTCCTCTTCTCTGCCACTACTTTTATAGAGTTCTTCTTAGTGACCACTTGCCAATTTCACGTTAAATTCATTTTATTAAAAATTAATTAAGAAATACTCTCCCTCGTACACTTGTCACCCGATCCCTTAGTTGAACCAGAAATTCATTTATTTAATTTAATTAAATGTCAATTTCCCTCACCCATCCTAAAAGCACTCCTAAAAATGCTCCTTGATGTCCCTTTATTCCCTCTATTTCCTTTTAATGACTGACGCCTTTCTAAAACTTAGATGTGTTTTATTTAGGAAGGTTCTTTAGTTAGAATAGACTGTATTTCTTTCTATGTTTCCACATTCCTTTTTACATTCATTTCCCTTCCTTTATAAGTTCCAATTTAGCATGTCTTGCACATAATTAGTAATTTAATCTTTAGATAAAATATTTCTCTTTTAAATTCTTAACTTGTTTTTTCTTCATCCCCCTTTTATTAATTGATTATTTAGTTTTTAGTCTTCTTACCCCATTTAGACCTAGGCTTAATTTTCAACCAAACTTAGAATTTTTTTTAAGGGAATTTTATAATTAATAAAAATTACTCATTTAACATTTATTTTAAGGATGACCCTGTCAAAAAAAAATATTTTTTTCTAGGCACCTACGTTCATTGATTCACCTTTATTAAAATCGCGACGTGCCCTTCAATATGCACTACATGATCCAATGGTTCCACTCGCATTTATTCATGTTTTATTTATGCGACATTCCCTTCAAGATGCCCTACGTGCTCCAAAGGTGTCACTTGCCTTTGACTGATTTTGGTAGTTGTCCAACCATTGGAGTCAATACTCCATTAGGCGACCTTGTGAGAGACTAAGGTCCTCTAAGGAATATGGACCCTACCTTATTTCGTGCCCCTTAGAATCTTCATGAGAGACTATCTCAGTCTTCCCTCATGACATCGTGGATCTCTCGAACTAGGTAATCATTAAACTACAATTCGAGAAATGGAGAGGGTGCTAGTAGGCTATGCTAGGGATTCTGCCACACCTCTCCCTCAATATATGGTTGTTTTGCATGGCCCATTTACTCCTAATGTGAGTCTGATTAGCAAGAAATCATCCTCATGCATCCATCAAAGAAACATGTCAATGATTCATAAAAAACATCATAATATACCCGATCATATGTCACATATGCATAAATAGAAATACCCAAACCATATACAGTCCACTCCCTGACTCGATCCGAAGTCCAAGGAGGTCCACCAATGCCATCGGCATCCCCAATCTATCAAGTGTCCTGCACACTCATGAGAAACTCGTCAATGGCACCTATCTATACATAGATATCAAATAAAATAACATCATAATCCATAAGCATCATCATTAAAATCCATAAGTGAAACAGACAACCATATACTAAACTGGATCACTTGCATGCAAGTTTTCTCAAAGAATAAGTCATATCATGTGCGCGCAAGAGCAGGATGTTACATACACCCCTTCTTGTTTTAAACTTTTTCCCAAAGTTTCAGAGTGTATAAATACAGTAAATAAGGTATCTAACAAGGTCTAAATGTCTATCTATCAAACAAAAATGGAAACTGTTGGCACATAACATATGCGTCCTCCAAGGTAGCCGAGTGTGGATTATAATTGTCCCATTGAACCTTGACCTGATCGATTGTTCGACACCTTATTTTTCAAATGTGATGGTCCAGAATGAGGATGGAATCTGTCGTGAGTTCCCCCTTGTTTGATACCTGCAAATAACTCATGTCAATCACATGTGTAGGATCACTAATATAATGTCTCAAAATAGATACATGAAAAACATCGTGCATACGCCTCAAATAATCAAGAAAGGCTACTCAATAGGCCATGGGCCCTTTATTTTCCACAACCTCGAAAGGTCCCACGAACCTAGGAGAGAGTTTAACACCTTTTCCAAACTTGATCGAACTCTTGTGCAGTTTTACTCGCAAGAAGACTCGATCACCAACTTCATAACTACGATCAACGTGATGCACATCAAGATAAATCTTCTGCCGATCCTACGCTTCTTTGATCCTTTGTCGTATCATTTGAATTTGTTCTTCCATTTCTTGGATCACTTCTATGTAATGTCCCCACTTTGGGACATCATGGTATTACACAGTGTTGTGATACCAGGGTAGCCAATTGGATATTATAAAGACTACAAGAGATATTGAGGGATATTTTGGGGTATGTCTTGCATCGCTCATCCTATTTCATCATTATGATCCATTCCATATATATTGTCTTTGGTTCCATTGCATTCTAACGATTTCCATGATTTTGAGTATTTTGAGCTATAGGTTAATTAAATTCACTGAAGATGTCATTTTGGGCACAATGCTTGGAGGAACCTCTCAATGTAATAGCTCATTGGAATCGGGAAGAGAAACACTACATGATAGGATTATGAAAAATGAATTTCAGTGGCCATGGAAGACACAATGAGAGAGAAGGTGTTTTTTAGAGGTAAAAAGGTTAATTAATTAATTAAAGTGATTTAATTAATTAATTAATAATTAATAAAATGATAGTCACTTTGGAGGGACAAGGTGAGCACAAAGTATAAAGGAGAGGCAAGGGCCTCTATTCTCTCATGCATGTATGATTATCTTTTGATATTCGGCTTCTAGCTAGTGAGCCCATACCTTGGGGGTTTTGAGGGTTTTGACTTAACAAACCCTAGAGGACGATTCAGTGGTGAAAGATTCCATCTAGCTTGTCCCAAGATTGGTATCGGGGATGAAATACTCCCCCACACCATTCTAGTTCAGATCTATTCAGTGTAGGAGGGTTCTACACCAGCCACAGGCACAGGAAGAGAGGGAGGGTGCACCATTGGGAGTTTCCAGCAAGGGGGGCGCACCATCCATTGAGGGAAGTTCGTTGCAGGTGATTGGTAGGGATTCAAATATTCTAGCACCTGGGTTTTCATTGCAGGGTATTGGACATCAGATCTAGTCCATTCAAGAGGAGTTTTATGTGCCATTTGATTTATTAGATGCATGGGACAAATTGGAGGAGAGGAACAAACTTCAGAAAGTGGTTTTAGTCATTTTCTAGCTCAGATATTCACTATTTCACTTGGGACTTCACCAATGAGGTAACCAAGTCTTGATATATCATTCTAGTAGTTTTTTGGAGCATTTGGAGGCATATAGGAGGGAGGCCGAATTATCTAGGGTTTTAGGCATCCAAGGGGGCACACCATTCCTTGGAGGGAAGTTAGATCTATGGGTTTGAGATGGATATTGGAGTTTTGAGCACTTGGGTTGTTCTTGCATTTACCCGATCTAATGTTTGGCATATTTACCGGAGGTTTTGGACATCTTTGGTAGCATGGTCGAATTGTTGAGGCTATTCAGTGTTCCAGCAGGGTGTGACATCTTCCATCTTGGGGGTTTGGCACTCCATATGACCTAGATCTCATTATTGTATTGGTATTCATTATTGTTCATCCTTTGGAGGCTTACCTTGTCTTATCAAAGCATTTTTTAGAAGCTCTTATTGTGTTTATTGGATCCATTTGTTGATCATTCCAGATCTGCATCATTCTTGTATTCAATGGCTTCTTCTATCTATGAATAATATCAAATCTGAGGTATTTTGGACTGTCTATCATATTTTTGATCTTGCATATGGTTGATTTATGTTCCATTATTGTATCTTATTTTTTATTGCTGCAAACACACGTTAAAGTCATCAGTATAACCCTAGCGCAATCTAAGAGACAATAATAAGCAAAGTGTTTGATGAAATGCCACAACCAGTAAAAGTTTAAAATTCATGCAAGACGTGATGTTCCTGGAATATTGGCTTGGGAACATTACATTCTAGTCCTACCAAGACCCTATCCTCAAGTCAATCCCAACTCAAAGGCATCCGAAATGGTCGCCCATAAAGAAACTTGAATGACGCCATCTTAATGGTGCTTTGATAGTTGTTGTTGTATGCAAAATCTACCAGTGGCAAGAACTCCTCCCAACACTTCTATTGGTCCATCATGTACATACGCAACATATCTTCCAAGATTTGGTTCGTTCTTTCTATCTTCCCATCTGTCTCTGGGTGATATGCGGTACTAAATTTAAGTTGGGTTCCCAAGGCCTCTTGGAAACTAGTCCAAAATCATCCTATAAACACTAATCCTCGATCAGATATGATCCTCTTAGGCACACCATGCAATCTCACTATATCCCTGATAAAAACTCTAGCTATGTCTAGTGCCTAATACGTCGTACACACAGGGATAAAATGTTCACTCTTCGTCAGAGTGTCAACTACCACGAAAATCGAGTCATGCTTCCTTGCCGCCAGTGGCAATCCAACAATGAAGTCCATCGAAATGACCTCTCATTTCGATTCTGGAATAGCATGTGGTTGTAGTAATCCTGGCGAATGTCTATGTTCATCCTTCACTTGCTGACATTCCAAACATCTTGCCTCATAGTTGACTATGTCTGACTTCATTCCTTTCTAGAAGAATAAGGGTTTAAGGTCTTCCCTCATCTTCGTGACTCCGGGATGAGACATGTACACTACTCTATGAGATTCGTTTAAGATCAAACTTCTCAACTCATCGTTGGGTAGTACATAAATCCAGTTATTATATCTTATTAATCTGTCATTGTCCACGGTAAATCTCTCAAATTTTGGTACCAACATGGTGTCTTGTTCGATAAATTCCTTAATCTCCTTATACCAGTCATCGTCACGATGTATAGTTAGAATATTTTCATGAAGATTCATTTGAAGAGGTATCACCGAAAATATGCATGGTCTCTGACTCAACGAATCTTCCACTTTTTTCATTATTCCTTTTATGTAGGTAATCTCAAAATTGTACTTGCTAAGCAGTTATGACCAATGCCTTTGCCGCATGTTCAAGTCACTTTGCGTAAAAATGTGTTGAAAACCACAATGGTCTATTTTCAGTTCGAATTTCCATCTAATCAAGTAGTGTCTCCACACCCTCAGGGAATAAACAATGGCTAATAACTCAAAATCATGCGTCTCGTAGTTCTCCTCATGCTTTCTTAACTTCCTTGAGATGTAAGCGATCACTTGACCATCTTGCATCAAGACTTTGCCTAAGCCTTCCTTGGATGCATATGTGCATACCAGGAAGTCCTCACCCATGTAAGGGAATTTTAGTATCGACACTATTGTCAACAACTCGAGCCTTTGAAACTCTTCCACACATTTCTTGTTCCATACAAACTTCTTGTTTTTCTTCTGCAATTCTGTAATCGGATTTTCTATCTTCGAAAAACCTTCGATGAACCATCGATAATATCCCATTAAACCCATGAAGCTACGTACTTTGGGTATGTTCATCGACGCAAGCCATTCCATAATATCTTCTACCTTTGATGGATCTACAACGATACCTTCGTTAGAGATAACATGCCCTAAATAATGAATCCTCGATTGATAAAAAGAGCATTTCGATAGTTTCCCGTATAATTGATTCTCCCGTAAGTACTGTAGTACCAAGCGCAAATGTTCGTCATGTTCTTCCATTGTCCAAGAATATATCAAAATGTCGTCAATGAATACTTGAACAAACTTGTCCAAGTATTCGCGGAACACCCCATTCATCAAGCTCATGAATACCCCTGGGGCACTTTTCAATCCAAAAGGTAAAACGATAAACTTGTAATGTCCAAAATTCATCTTGAATGTGGTCTTAGGAATGTCTTCCTCCTCGATCCGTAACTAGTGATATCCTGATCTCAAATCGATATTCGAAAACACTGTCGCTCCCTTCATTTGATCAAATAGATAGTCTATTCTTGGAAACAGATATTGGTTCTTGATCGTTTTCTTGTTCAATTGATGGTAGTCAATGCAGAGTCTCCACGACCCATCCTTATGTCATATGAAAATAACAGGTGCACCTCAAGGCAACACACTTGGACGTATACGTCCTATGTCCAACAACTCCTTCAGTTTCATTTTCAACTCTTGTAACTTAGGGGTCGACATCCAATAATGCATTCTTTCTATCGGTTCATTTCTAGGTTTTAAACCAATGGTAAATTCCAATTCCCTTTTGGGTGGAAAACCTGGTAACTCTTCTGGGAATACATGTGCAAATTATCGTACTACCAGAAGGTTTCCTAGTTCTTACATAACACCATTTTCGTTCAATGCAAGGATTGCATATAGTTTGCATCCCTTGTGCATGTTCTTCTGTAGTTGTAGGTAAGAGATGAACCTTAGGGAAACTCCCTAGTTTCTTCCTACAATCACTCGTCTATGTCCCTCATCATCGATCAAACTTAACCATTTCACCTTACAGTTGAGTATCGCATCATGCGATTCCAACCAGTCCATATGGATCACTACGTCATAAGATCCTAAGATCGTGACGTATAGGTTGGCCTTCGTGACAAAGTCTCCCAAGTTAAGGCTACAGTTTGTAACCTTTCCTCCTATCTTCTGCTTGGCTCCTGAATCCATTTCCATGTAGCTAAAATTGTCATGTTCGACTTCCTTTACCTAAATTCTCTTTAGCGTTGCACCCAAAATAAAGCTCTCTGTAGCACCTAGATCTATCAAAATACTAAAGGTATGGTCAACAATGGTACCCGATGTCTCGAGCATAGTAGACTGATGCTCGTCCTAGTGGTTATTCACCGCTGCATGAATCCAACGGGCCTTGCCCAAATATCCTACTGTAGTGTTTCCAGCTGAACCGACTGCTCTGTCCATCTCAACCAAATAGCCACGCCGGTAATGTGGCTCTCCACATGTCTAACACCTAGTCTTCGGTCTAGTACTCCTGGTCCCCGAAGTAGAAGCTGATGGACCACCAACCTGAAACCCTGGTCTGTTTTGTTGAATAGGACTAAACTACTGTTGTTGCAGGTGATGTTGTTGTTGATGTTGTGGTCCTCTATAGGGAGTTTGTTGCTGAGGCACTGGTCGTCATGGTGTTGTGAACATGGATCCTCTTAGAGTGCCTCGATACCCTGATGGATGTCTAGCTGGTGTCTGATTCAACTGTGCACCAGATGTCACATGTCCCATCGATCTTGTAGGAGTCCTTCTCTCACCCCTGCTGATGAGCTCTTCCTTAGCTATGAGGGCCTTTTGGACAACATTGTGGAATGTTTGAGGCATTGATATCCTCACTTTTTCATGAATTCTGATGTTAAGTTCGAACACGAACTTGTTTACCTTAAGCTTCTCAGTGTTCAGATGTGGAGCTCACCAAAGAAACTCCATGAAACGAGCCTCGTACTCAGGAACCGTACAACCGCCCTATCATAAGGCATTGAACTCATTGAGATGATGCTCAATGAATTTCTTAGATAGATACCTTTCCAGGAACCGCTCCTCAAATAGTTCCCATGACATGTCTTCGAAAACCATGTTCAATTGTGGCAGGAGCGTATTCCACCATAGAAGAACACTCTCCTTCAGCTGAAATACTGCATGCGGACTTTCATGTTGGAGGTATAGTCATGAAGTGGAAAGAACATTTCCATGTTCTCCAACCATGCCTCGATGGCTACACTATCTGTGGCACCCAAGAACTCAGGAAACTTGACCTTCTCGAGTTCTCGGTGAAAACTACCAGTACCGGCTGGGGTGAATTATGGACCCTCAGGGGGTGCAGGCTCCCTGGCCTCATCTTTATCCAGATGGCTAATCAAGTCCTATGAAATCCTCTGAAAGGACTTAATAAACCCAACCACATCCCCCACAACTATATGTTCCTGTCCAATGACTTGTTCTTCTCCTTGGGGGTTAGACCCCTCTAGCGTGGATGCTACTGGAGGCATCACGCTTCCTCCCCTAGAACCATGTCGTCTGCCTCCATGACGTCCTCTAACCATGATTACCTACACAAATACAATTCAAATTAATTAGTGATAAATTATTAATCAAGTGTTTATACAGTGGAAGACGTAATAATCCCAAGTTGCGGGGTTGAACCTCACTCAGATACCATGAGTAACATCCCAACCATTACGACCCATAAATGGTGTACAATAGATAATTTGTTTTTAAAGCATTAGGAAATTAATGTCAACAATAAAAATCATAGCAACACAATTCGACGACATCAAATGTATGAATTACATGCGACACATTGTCTCAAATCATGTCGCAACTGACGCATCCACAATTTATTAACGACATATAATCAACCATCATCATAAATGAATAACGACACAATGTAACAACATCACCCGCTACTCATCATTGAAATAAATAACAATGCAATCAACACATCAACGAAGGGTAGCGACATATAAACATAAATAGCATAGCAGATTAGCACATCATGAAAGCTTGAATAAAATTACAACAACATTCAATCAGATAAAGAATATAAATGACTACCCGCCCATCCTACCCTCCAAGTTTAGGACCTCCAGGACACATAAGAAACACTCAAGCCTAGGTTGCAATTGATTTTAACCATTTAAGGTCTCAGGGCTGGCGACTGTTCTGAGGAACAAGGAGGTGTCTACATCCCACTAGAAAAATCAATTCCAAACTAGCTATTCTAAATCAACAACATCAACGATAATCAATGACATCAATCCATCAATCCTAAACCACGATTAAAAACTACACATGAGTAATCATTCGCATAACACATCATAGACCACATTAAATCCAAGGCACAAATCAATTATCAGTTATCAGTTATATTGCATGCGAGCATTTATTCAATTAATCCATCATTTACACATCACAAATCAAGACGCATGAGATATCGACTATATTTCGCAAGGTGCAAAAGAATGAAGTTAATAATTCAACCATACTTCAACAATATTTAAAGGTGCAATAGTAACCAATTTCTAATTCAATCATGCATCATAAATATTCTATGGTGCAATAGAGATCCAATTATTAATCCATCAAACATTAGCAAATTTAATGGCGCAAGAAATAATTGTTAATCAAATGCATTACAATGTAATTTATTTTGCGCAAGATGTATAATGTCTACAAACCATTCATTACATTATCCTTGTAATGCGCATGAGAAGTCTAACTATTTAACTAGTTATACAACGTCATTAAATTCATAGTGTAATTAATCTATACCTTAACTTCAAGGCGCATGAGAATCATCAGGTTTATACAGGTGAAAGGCAATTACCGATTTTAATTACATGGTGCGAAGTAAAACAATTTTGAAATCGAACATACATTCACCTAAATAATCATATGACAACAAACACTAATGACGCCAGAGTAACACATTATGAAACACTCATTCATCATTTTCATTTAAGGATGCAGGAGATCTAATCAAAGATGGAACAACCAATCATAACAAGCACTAAGCAAGGACTTTGAGTTACTTACATATCCAATTTACACACTAAAAGAAGGTTCATCATACACAAACAATAGAACATGTTGGATCATGTTGTCATTGATGCCAATGGTTTGATTATTTGGGAGAATGTTGGATCATATGTCATTGATGTAAATGGTTTGGTTTGATTGATGTCATTGATTGATGTCAAGTAATTGATTGATATGATTCCCTTGATGAGA
>SNQJ01S0005751.1:22801-37771 GCA_010110895.2 Picea sitchensis
CTCAAGCACGCAGGCATCAACACCGACAAAATAAACACATGGAAGGGAAAGGTACCACAAAGTCGAGTAGCGGATAGACGTTGAGCTCTTGGAAGATAATTTCGGTGCATGAAGGTGGAAGACGCTAAGCCTTGGGTAGAGAAATTCATGGGTGAGAAGATACTCTTTCTCAGATGAAAATCGCTCAGAAAAACTCATGAGTTTCCTTTGGGGGCTAGGCGCATGCCTTGGGACGAGGTCAATCGGATAAATCTTGTTTCAACTTCAGAAATCGCTACAAGAAAGAATATGGAGATGAAGGGAACACTTGAAAAATAGTAAGGGAGAAATGTTGCTTGAATTTAGAGAAAAAAGTTGGGCATAAGTGATAAGGGTTGACTAAGCATGGTAACTAAAATCGCTGAGTAAAATTTTTGAAAACGCTGAGCATGAAGGGAAAAATTCGTTGTGATAAAGAGTGGGAAATTCACAATGTTATGGAGGGACATTCTGCTGGGAGAATTTTAGAATGAAATGCTATGTAAAAACACTGAATTGTAGAGCATTACGGGCACAAAGGCTATAAGACA
Source organism: Picea sitchensis (assembly GCA_010110895.2). NCBI lineage: Eukaryota > Viridiplantae > Streptophyta > Pinopsida > Pinales > Pinaceae > Picea > Picea sitchensis. The sequence goes on from SNQJ01S0005751.1 coordinate 23,371, forward strand.
AGGAGAATGCAAAGCCAATTAAAAACATGTTGCTGAATAAAAAAAAAACAAAAACGCATAGCATCTCACTTCTTATACACGCTAGGAAATTTCAGAACTAAAATTTGTGTAAAAACGCAAAGATATATCCCTGGTAAATGTAGAGTGTAATATAGTTACAAGGAAAAATGTGTGGCTTAAAACACATGGATTCTCTTGGAAAAACGCAGAGGTAGATCATTTGTTTTTTGCTAGGCAATTTTGTTGGAGTTACTTCACACACACCTAGGATTTTTTTTTCCTAAGGTTTTTCCTTGTTTATTAGTCATAATTAGTCATTATCCAGTCTCCTATAATTTAGGGGAGAATATTCAACCTGGAGAATATTTTCTTTTAATTGACACTTCAGTTTGACTAGTTGAGTTGAGTTTAGATGTTGCATTGTTTTTGTCACCATGCAAAATTGGGATCATCACCATGCTAATTTGAACTTTCCTTGGTATCATCACCAGAGTGGCGCATTATCCTTGATTCCCTAAGTTAACTCCTCACTAGTCTCTGTTCAGTCAATTAACTGAAGACTAGTTGACTAGTTAACTCAACTAGGTGGCAGTTCACTCTCGTAACTGCTTGAGAGACTAGACTAGGTGGAAGTTCACTCCCGTAACTGCTGGTGTGTGTCCGGATCACTCTAGACCACCACTATGGTGCATTGGTTATCCTCCAGTTGAACTCATTGAGTTATACATAGTATATCATGTGTAAATTATTCATTATTCACAATGGTTAATGAGAATTCTTCCATTCTTTCTCTCCTTCTTCTTCTTTCTCCAATTATCTCTGCAAATGTGTATATTATTGTTTAGCTAGATCTATTTTGTGTAGTTTCAACACATTTACATGGTATCAGAGACGATGAACTGCTAAGAAAAATCTACTCCAAAATGTTTTGCAAGTACAAAAGATTGAAGACAACAAAAAGATGGAATTCCAAAAATAATTCATTCTTACACCTTACAACTATTTTGCATGGAAGGAGAAAATATCCATACATATATGATCCAGAGGGTTTTACAGGTTAACCATGAATACAGATACATATCTGACATCAACCATAGAAAAATCCAAGTACTTAAATCGCATGGATGAGGCACTCAGAACAATTTGCAGTCTTATTTATCCCGATCTCCTTTTTCAAATATCTTCATGTAAGACTCCCAATGAAGCTTGGAAAAAATTGGAAGGGCTCTTTGGAAAACATGATGAGATAAGGGGACACATGCTAGAGGTGGAGCTTCTCACATTGGATCCAAAAATCTTTGACAATATCCAAGATTTCTTTACAAAATTCAAGGATTTACTGTCGCAACTCAAAGCTTGCAGGGTTGATAAATCGGCGGAGGAGAAACAAATGGCTCTCACCATTCTCTCCAATATTGGTCTTGAACTCTTTGTATTTGTATCCACATTCCTTACTTTCAAATTCACCTCTTGAGACACCTGGAAGATGCCTTCTCTTTAGGAATTTATTGAATCCCTGACACAAGAGCAAACCAAGCTCATCAACATGGGCACAATCAAAGGCCCAAGGTCACATGCATTCACTGTGCATGATGGCAGCCAAAAATACCAGAAATATAAAGATAAATATAAACGAAAATCTCATCCACATCCGAAGAAGGAAGGGTACACAAAACCCTGCACCGATGCCTCTGGATCCAAAGGGAAAAAGGGAAGAAAAGGAGAGAAATGCATGTACTGTCACAAAGGATTCCATTCGGAATCCACATGCATGAAAAAAAAATAGATCCGATGTCTCAAATACTTCAAAAAACAACATTGGAGATTGCATCCCCAAGGGTGCAAAGAATAAGAAGCCAAAATATATAAATTCCAAGAAAGTAAATTTTAGCCATGCCTTGATTGCCATCAACTCCTCTCTAGATGCCTGGATCGTTGATTCAGGAGAATCACATCACATGGATGCATCAGAAGCAGTCTATTCTTCTTTGTATGCATGCAAAGGTCCTCCTATTCTAATGGGGGACAACTCTTCTGTCGAAGTCACCGAAAAAGGAAGGATTGAACTCACCAACGGAAGCCTCGAGAATGTGCTACATGTTCCCAAGATTTTTGTCAACCTTCTCTCTATGTATTAGATGAGGAATTTTGACACTGGAAAGAAAGTCATATTCACACCAAATTCCTTGGACATCTACAACATGCAAAACAACTCCAGGGTTGCTACCGGTGAGGTAAATCATCAGTCTAGATTGTATACATTTTTTGAATTCATTGAACCTGATTCTTCTTTACTGCTTACTCATGCTAATGAAAGTAGTAGGATATGGCACAGAAGGTTTGGAAATTTTAATTTCAGATACATGCAACAACTTAGCAAGCACATATTAGTTGATGGTCTACCGGACATCCATTTCTCCAAGGGAGTCTGTGAGGGATGTGTTCTCGGAAAACACCCTCAAGAGAAATTCAACAAAGGAAAGTCTCAGCGAGCTTCCACACCTTTAGATCTGATCCATAGTGACCTTATGGGTCCTTTTACGCATCCATACATCAACAAAGAAAGGTTTGTTCTCATTTTTGTTGATGATTTCTCACGTTTTACTTGGATCTACTTTCTCAGGCAAAAATCTGAGGTCTTTCAACATCTCAAAGATTTCAAAGCCTTGGTTGAGACACAGTCTAGAAATAAGATCAAAGTCCTCCAAAATGATAATGGGGGAGAGTATGTAAATCATGAGATCCATAATCTTTTCCATGAGGCAGGGATCTAGTTGCAGCACACAGTTCCCTATACTCCGCAACAAAATGGAGTTGCTGAGTGGAAAAAGAGATCTCTAAAGGAGATGGCATCTTACCTGCTGCATGCAAAGTCATTACCACAAAGACTATGGGTTGAAGCACTTAATTATGAAACATACATCCAAAACATATCTCCTCATATATCTTTCAAGGATAAGACCCCCTACGAGGTCTGGAGCGACCTCAAACCGGAAGTGGCCCACTTTCTCATTTTTGGTTCATGTGAATGGGCCTGGATTCCCTCTTAAAAGAGGAAGGCACTTGATCCACAGAGAACTGAGTGCATTTTTTTTGGATACCTCGATGGTTTGAAGGGATATCATCTTATTGATATTTCCTCAAACTAACTCATCATTGAGCGTAGTGTCCAAATCGAGGAAAGTGTCTCGCATGTACCTCAACAGCCGCATGTAGACACCTTCACTCCTCCACCTGTTCGAGAGGATGAGCATGCACATGCAGACTCTTCTTCAGATGAGAATTTTGATTCATAGGACTCAGATGATTCAAATTCAAAGTCAATATAGTTAGATGAAGATTCAGAGCATCTAGATGCAGTTGCAGAGCCAGAGCAGAGGCCCAAGTGGACACAAACTACTCTTCAAGATGCAGGGGATATCGTTGGTTATCTAGTTGATACTAGGAGGACTCGATCTAATTTTGAGGAGCCTCCTGTTGCACTCACTGCCACTGAACCATTTCCCTCTAGGAATCTTTTCTTGGTTCAGTATTCTGATCCACAGTCTTATGGCAAGGCTGGTAGAAATCCCTTTTGGGAATCCACCATGTAGGAGGAGTACAGATCCCTCCTCGAGAACCAAACTTGGGATCTGGTTCCCCTTCCTTCTGGGAGGAAACTTTCCAGATGCAGATGGATCTACAGGACCAAGAGTGCAACGGATGGAAAGATTAGAAGATACAAATCCAGGCTTGTTTCCAAGGGCTTTCAGCAGGTTCATGGTATTGACTATGATGAGAACTTCTCTCGAGTAGCGAAGATGGATTCCATTTGATTGGCTCTTTCCATTGTGGTAGCCAAGGTATGGGAATTCCATCAGATGGATGTGAAGAATGCATTTCTTCATGGTGATCTCTCTTAAGAGATCTACATGGAGCAGCCCCAGGGATTTATGCAGGACTCATCTTTGGTCTGTCGATTGAAGAAGTCACTTTATGGCCTCAAGCAGGCTCCTAGGGAATGGTATGCCAAGATGGACTCCTACCTATTGTCACATAACTTTGTACGTTGTAAATCAGACCCGAATGTCTACATGCTCAGGATGACTGATTCAATTCTACTTTTAATTTTGTATGTCGATGATTTTCTGATCACCGGGTGCTCGACTTCAATGATTGTTGCAGTCAAGATGATTCTACATGACAGGTTTTTGATGACGGACATGGGTCCACTACACTTCTTCCTTGGAATTGAGATCAGTCAAGATGCATCAGCCATCAAATTGTCTCAGGCCAAGTATGCACGATATCTCCTTAAGAGATTTCATATTATAGACTACAAGTCTTCTCCGACTCCTTTCCTATCAGGAGTCAAACTTGAGGATGGCAGAGAGACTCCACTGGTTGAAAAAACATTGTATAGAGAGATAGTGGGGAGTTTGTTGTATCTCACACACTCCAGACCAGACCTCTCATATGCAGTTGGCACAGTTTCCAGGTTCATGCAGGAGCCGCATGAGATACATTGGAAAGATGCAAAGTGTATCCTTCGATATGTACAGGGCACCATCACCTTTGGGATTCATTATGCATCATACTATACATTAGATCTCATCGGGTTTACTGATTTCGACTGGGCTGGTGATAACATTGATCGCAATTCCACATCTAGTTACTCACCCAGTCTTGGTTCCAGTATCTATTGGTCGAGAAAGAAGCAAGTTTCCATTTCTCTATCTTCAACCGAGGTAGATTGCAGAGGGGTAGTTAACATAACCATTCAGGCTATGTGGCTACAACATTTTCTCACTGAGTTGGGCATTCAGTTTCATCGACCGATCGTCATTTGGTGTGACAAACAGAGCACTCTGAAGTTCTGCAGAGATCCAGTTAAGAGGAAGTGGACGAAGCACATCGAGATCCACATGCACTACATCTGGGACTTCGTACATGAGGGGATCATTGACTTACAGTTATGTCCTTCAATAGAATAGACGACATGCATTTTCACCAAGACCTTCATTGAGAAGAAATTCCATTCTCTACGAAGTTGTCTTTGAGTGAAGGACACAATTGCCTATCAATTGTAGTTCTTCTTTTTACATACATTGTACCTTGAGGGGGGGTTTTTCCCATGAGGTTTTCCCTCTTTCCTCACTTTATTTTCATTGTATCTTTTGTACTTGGGTACCTAACATGGCCTCGTCACTGGGACCCAATCTTTATTTTCACCATAGTGATGTTCAGGGGGGGTGTTGGAGTTACTTCACACACACCTAGGATTTATTTTTCCTAAGGTTTTTACTTGTTTATTAGTCATAATTAGTCATTATATAGTCTCCTATAATTTAGGGGAGAATATTCCACCTAGAGAATATTCTCTTTCAGTTGACACTTTAGTTTGACTAGTTGAGTTGAGTTTAGATGCTGCATTGGTTTTGTCACCATACAACATTGGGATCATCACCATGCTAATTTGACCTTTCCTTGGTATCATCACTAGAGTGGGGTATTAGCCTTGATTCCCTGAGTTAACTCCTCACTACTCTCTATTCACTCAATTAACTAAAGACTAGTTGACTAGTTAACTCAACTAGGTGGCAGTTCACTCCCGTAACTGCCTGAGGGACTAGACTAGGTGGAAGTTCACTCTCGTAACTACTGGTGTGTGTCCATATCACTCTAAACCACTACTATGGTGATATGCATTGAGTGATACCGAGTATATTATGTGTAAATTATTCATTATTCACAATGGTTAATGAAAATTCTTCCATTCTTTCTCTCCTTCTTCTTATTTCTCCAATTCTCTCTGCAAATGTGTGTATTATTGTTTAGATAGATCTATTCTGTGCAGGCTCAACACATTTACAAATTTCAGAACTAAAAACTATGTAAAAATGAAGAGATCTATCCCTGGTAAAACACAAAGTGTGAGATAGTTACAAGGAAAAACGTGTGGCTTAAAACGTGTGGATTCTCCTAGAAAAACGTAGATTCAGAGTGTGGGCTTTACCATGGAGGAAAAAAAACAATAACTCCATGCTGAAAGAATATGGCAAGGAGAAAATTTCTCATGGCCAAACTAATACAAGGATGGGATTACCACAATGACATGCTTAATTAAATCTCAAAAATATAAAACCTTGATTAAAATTTCCCGCAATGCATATGCAATAAAATCAGACAAAATTTAAATTTAAACTTAAAGAGAACAATCTCAGTTTAGGATTACCGTAACTAGAGGCGAAGAATCATAATTTGTTGTTCAACGCTTGCGCTCTCTCCTGTCTCTTGCTTGTTAACCATGAAGACCTCATCGGTATCTCCCAACCAACACTAGGGGTACTCTTCTTCCCCCTGAGCCCCATGAGCCACAAAGGGGCCACGCACAACACAACCGGAGAACTCTAGCTCCCATCCCACCTCGCAAGGTCAAGCTACCACTCTCTCACTCGAGTTGGGTATCCCAACTCCCACAAGAAAAATCAGTCAAAGAAATTATGACAGCATAACCTTACGCATACAAGAGATGATCCATTCATCTTCTCTACCATTACTTTTATAGAGTTCTTCTTAGTGACCACTTTCCAATTGCACATTAAATTCATTTTATTAAAAATTAATTAGGAAATACTCTCCCCCATACACTTGTCACCCGATCCCTTAGTTGCACTAGAAATTCATTTATTTAATTTAATTAAATGTCAATTTTTCTCACCCATCCTAAAAGCGCTCCTTGTTGTCCCTTTATTCCCTTTATTTCCTTTTAATGACCGACACCTTTATAAAACTTATTTGTGTTTTATTTAGGAAATTTATTTAGTTAGACTAGACTAGATTCCTTTATATGTTTCCACATTCCTTCTTACATTCATTTCCCTTCTTGTCTAAGTTCCAATTTAGCATGTCTTGCACATAATCAGTAATTAAATATTTAGATAAAATATTTCTCTTTTAAATTCTTAACTTGATTTTTCTTCATCCCCCTTTTATTAATTGATTATTTAGTTTTTAGTCTTCTTACCCTATTTAGACCTAGGCTTAGAATTGTTTTTAAGGGAATTTTATAATTAATAAAAATTACTCATTTAACATTTATTTTAAGGATGAACTTGTCAAAACATAATATTGTTTTCTAGGCACCTAGGTTCATTGACTCACCTTTATTAAAATCGTGACGTGCCCTTCAAGATGCACTACGTGCTCCAAGTGTAATACCCCTAGGTCGAACCCCAATTGTAAATGTAAATGAAAATGTACTTAAGTTGGTGAGTTGTTTCACATCATTTTTGTATGCACCTTCCATGGTATAGTGCGCACATGTACTGCGCACTAAAATTATGAAGTGGGCACATTCTAGGATACAGCTCACAACAAAATTAAGTGCGCGTGATTTTGAGTCCGAGGATCCTTTGTGTATATGTTGTGTTTATAGGCTCTGAGCCAGTTATTATAAGCTAGGAGGCTTATGTTTTGAATTAGTCCAGAGAGCCTAGATGATAAAGGCCAGTGAGCCTATTTTTGTATATGTCTCATCATTAATATAATAAATCACTGCGTGTAGACTTACCATGATAAAAGAGTATGGGGGACTAAACTGCACTAGTTAGGGAAAGGGAGGGGATAAAAGTTAAGGAAAAGGGGCTAAGATAGGGAGATTAAGACAAAAATGAATATTATATTAATATTCCTTAAAGTATAAAGTATGGATAATTATTTTATCCTAAGTTCTAAGGATGGGGACAAGTGGGCCAAAGTAGCTCCCAACATGACAAGTGTCAAGTTGGGAACATGCATACATATAGCTTAGACTTAGTTCATTTTCCTATCATCCCATCATAATTCACTCACTCATTCCGTTGTACTTCGTACCTTCCTATCATTGTACCTGTATCCATACCTATACCTGTATCTATACCTGGTTAGCTTGGGATCTAGACTGAAGAAGCGAGTTGTCAGGCCCATGGGATACTGAAGAGGCAGGTTGTTAGGCTCATGAGAAATTTCTCTCTGGGTGAGAGAATTGTTGGGAATTGATTTCCCAAAGGTGTCAAGCTGCATCTACAGGGCTCTGAGACTTCTTGTCCATCCTATTGTTGAAGTCTGGAAAGGAAGTGGAGCAACCGAAGGACTGTTGAGAAAATAAGGGGCACACTTCTTGGGGTGGGACATGCATGTGGGGAATGAGGGACTGTAGGTTGTTAGTTTGAGTTGGCACCTGTGATAGAGTCTTTCCTGTTGTCTGAGATACATCATCTTGGTTAGGAATCCCTTTACCCAGGTGGAGTTTAGTCCCAGCTCAGGGGTGACCCACTACTGAGAGTGATGAGCAACGTTGTCTAAGGATGGGAGGTCTGTGGAAGGTATACACGCAGTTGGTGATATTATTACCAAGATAAGTGTCAATTGTGTATTAATTTATATGTTGCATTATTATTCATGTGTTTATTTTTTATGGTTTTTTCATGTGTGTGGTTTATACCCGTCTTTATATTTATGGGTATTTCCTGTCTATGCTGGATGTATATGTTTAATTTTATTTTCGTATGAATATGTGCATTTACAAAATGTATTTTTCTATTTTAAGTTTTATATATAAAGTTCCACAAGATTTTCTGTGTGTGTATGTTTTAATTTGCATACAGTTCGGAATTTTTAACGTGGCATAGCCCAGTTGGATGTTGGGGATGTTACAATATGGTATCAGAGATTTAGTTTTCAACATTGAGCCTAGATGGGCCGAGCAAGTTGATTTGAAGTGAAATTCCACATAGAATTGATTTCAAAGTGGCCAAATTTCAAGTTATAGAGCGTTCATGGTAAAATAATTAGAAGAAATTGCATGGAATTGGGAAAAAATCCCCAATTTCTGTTGTTAAATTCATGGGAAAATTGAGAAATTTGTCCAAGTAGTGAGATATTCCTAATTTAATATTTGTTCTAGAAAATTCAGGCCTGAAATATGTCAAATTTGAAGTTACAAGGAAGCCATGACAGATGGAACGAGATTAGTTGATTACAATTCTCAATTCGTGAATTGAGTTTGGGAAAAATTTGTTCGAGAAATGTCAACCAACAACGATTTGTTGTTGCAGAGGTTGAATTGTTGTTATTAGGTTGAAATTGAACAAATTTCATAGTTGCAGAATGTCTATGGTGAAAATTGGGAAAAAGTTTGGCAAAAGCCCCAATTTCTACAACGAAATTCACGTGGCATTGATGCGCATAAAAATGAATGTGTGTAGGTGGGCGCACTAAAAATGCATGATGCGCAGTGAAAATCTTGTGATACGAAGAAAAATATTGGCCTATGAGTGTGCGTGCTAAAATTTGGTGTTTCGCGGTGTAGAGTGGCATTGTGTGGAAAATATTGGCGCGCGAGTGTGGGAACCTAAAATTTGGTACTACGTAGTGCATAGTGTCAATGTGCGAAAAATATTGGCGTGCAGATGTGCGCACTTAATTTTGGCACTGCGCGATGCAGAGTGGTAATGCACAGAAAATTTTGGCGCGTGGATGTGCGCACTAAATTTAGCATTGCACGGTATGGATTGAGTGGCACATGTGTAATATTGGCATGTGCGGTGTGCACACAAATAATAATGGCACGCGTGGTGTGCACAGTATTGACAGGGCGTAGAGGAATTTTGTTGGTGCGCACAATGTGGGTATATGTTGTCGCACAACAATTTAGTTAATGGTGCGTGCGAAGTACTGGTGCATAGTGGGGGCATACTAAACTTCGGCATGATGCAACGTGTAGAGTGTAATGCACGAGGAATATTAGCACATGACACAAAAATTGTGTGCAACAGGTATTAGTGCATGAACAAAAATTGTGCGCGGTGGATATTGGCATGCGATACAAAAGTAGTGCACACCAGTTATTGGCATGACAAAGAAGTGATCAACACTGGTTATAGGTGTGCAGAGAATGCGCTAACTTATGGTATTTTTTTGCATGCTAAATATGGTTGTACAGGTTCAAATTTGTGCACGTGAAGTTGTTTGGATGGTCTACAACAATAGAAAACCAATGAATTTCTGCAAAATTTTATACTGTTTGAACGCCATCTTTTTGCAGCGCATTTTTGAGGCCCTTAACAACGTTTTTAGCTACTCAAAAACACTGAGAATAGATTTTACCAAGGTGCACTCTATCTCTGTAGCTCAAATAAAAGATCCCAGAGAGATCTTTCTAATGGTGTAAATCATTCGTTAAATGGATATTTTATGAAGAAGTTATAGGACAAACAGTGGAGGGTAAATTTTAAGAACCAACTAACTTCAAAGGGCCATAACTTTCTGTTCCGGAATCAGATTGAGGCACAGGAACAATCTATGGAAATATATTGAACCATAGAAGACATTCCTAGAGCTGAATTAAATTTATGGGCATGTTAAAAATGTTTAATATGGAAAAGAAGGTACCTGTAGTATTCTAGATAAAAAACACGAATTGGCCTAGAACTTCAGTAGACTGTAACTAGCATCCCAGAACCCAAAAAAAGGTGAAACTTGGAAAAAATGTCCAAAATATGTATATGAAGAAACCCAATTGAGATCCTACTAAAATTCCAATGGAGTAGGTGAAAAAATGCATAATTACAACGCAAAATTGCACTAAGTTGAAGAGTGAACAAAAAAATTAATGGACAATTTTCAAATAACCATAACTTTGTACTCAAGACTCAAAATTGAGCATGGAAGCAGGCATTGGAAAGGTCTTGGATAGTAGAATATAATTATTCACCTACAAAATTGATCTAGGCAATCAATTTTTTAGGAAATCAGAAGAAATAATTCTGATATATTATTGAACCAGAATGGTTCATATTTTCATGAAATTGTTGAAACAATTAACCTAACAAAGTTCTGTTGGGTGGACATTTTGCAGAGTTAACAACAACTAGATCGGATCAGAATCAACACATAGTGAATATGTATGGAAGTTACAAAGGGGGCTTATATCCAGGAAGATTAGATCATAGGGATGGATGTTTAGATGAGCATTGAAGGAACAAACTCCAATGGACATGGAGAAGGAAGGGATGAAAACATGAATATGGTAGAGACCATTAAAATTTTACAGAAGGATGTAAAACTCCATAGAGTTGATAATGAAAGGATTATGAGATCCAAGGAGAAACATGAGGATTTTAGTATGAATTTAATGCAGAGCTTGAACATAATAGAAAAGAAATTGGATAAGGAGAGTGGCTCAAGAAAATCAGGAAGTCACAGGTCTCCTGATGAGAAAAGAAGAACAAGAAATGTTAGCAGACATCACCATCACTCCCCAAGGAATTCCAATAAGAGAGCACACAACCACTCAAGTCCATCCCCTGTCAGGAAGCATAAGAGGTCTAGGGTGGATGAGCTATGAGGAGAAATGAACAAAATCAAACCTCCTACATTTGATGGTGAGCACAAGAAGGATGAAGATGCAGAGACATGGTTGTTGGGCATGAGAAAGTATTTTCAATTGCATAAATATTCTTCTCATGCAGAAGGAATAATTTCCATCTATCAACTCAAAGGAAAGGAATCGATGTGGTGGGATCATCTTGTGTAGGTGCAACACATTAAAGAGAAAAATGTTACTTGGAGGGAATTCAAGAAGTATTTTGAAAATAAATATTTGAATAAGAGATACTATGACAAGAAAATGAAAGAGTTATTTGAACTCAAACTTGGGAGTATGACAATAGATGATTATGAAAGAAGATTTTTAGAACTGTTGAAGTATGTTTCTTTCATCAAGGATGAGACAGTTAATATTCAGAGGTATTTGAGTGGATTTCCATCATTCATCAGTGACAAAATACAATATGATGATCCCAAAACATTGGAGGAGACCATAAGGTGAGATAAATGCCTATATGATCAGCCAAAAGCAAGGCCAAATTTCCAAAAATCTTGGGAAGACAAGAAGAAATTTAAGATGGATCAAAGGAAGAAGGGGACTAAGTCACCATTCTTCAAAAATAATCCTCAGGGACACACAACTTCTAGAGAACCCATAATGATTGAGACAGGGGGTCAAAGGCCAAGATAGCTACCTATTCAATGTTGGGGTTGTAAAGGAGATCATATGTTTAGATATTTCGCTCACAAAAGTGAAAAAGTGAGGATTGTTCACAATGTACAACAAGCTGAAACAATGGAAGACATGGGAAAAAATGTACCAAGGATCTATACATCCCTGGATAACAAGCAACAAGAGTATCAGTCACATATGATTGAAGTGGAAGGTATGATCAACAACCAAACCATTGTTATTTTAATTGATTCGGGAGCTAGTCATAGTTATATATATCATAAGATGGTGGAAAGTTTGAATTTTCCAAGAAGAAATCATGTAAACTCTTGGTTGGTGCAGCTTGCTACCGAAGCCAAAAGAAAAGTTAATGAGATGGTTAAGTCATGTCTTATGGACATGAATGGACTGAACACCAGGGAAGATTTGAACATATTGCCTTTAGGTTCCTATGAATGTCTAATTGGGATGGATTGGTTGCACCAACATCATGTTATCCTAGACTGTCATAACAAGGAATTTATTTGCTTGGATGAGGAAGGGAACCTAAGGAAAGTGAGGGAAATTCCCAGAGCAATAACCATCAGAGAAATTTCAGCATTGCAGCGGAAGAAATGTTATAGAAAAGGGTGTCAATTATTTGCAGCTCATATGGAAGAGACACCTACAGATAAGGTGTCAAATATTAAATATTATGCAATCCAAAAAGAGTTTGAAGATTTGTTTAAGGAAATGCCAAGATTACCCCCTAAAAGAGACATTGATTTCTCCATAAATCTAATGCCTAGAGCAACTCCAGTATCCAAGACTCCCTATAGGATGAGTACACCAGAATTGAAGGAGTTGCAAATGCAACTTGAAGAGCTATTGAAGAAGGGGTATATACGCTCAAGTGTGTCACCTTGGGGTGCCCTAGTTTTATTTGTGAATAAAAAGGATGGAACATTGAGACTTTGCATTGACTTTAGGCAGTTGAACAAGGTAACTGTGAAGAATAAGTATCCTTTGCCAAGGATCAATGACCTCTTTGATGAGTTGAAATATGAAAAAATATTCTCCAAGATTGATCTTAGGTTAGGTTATCATCAAGTATGAATTAAATAAGAAGACATCAACAAGACTGCTTTCAGAACAAGGTATGGTCATTATGAGTTCACAGTGGTGCCATTTGGGTTATCAAATGCACTAGCTGTCTTCATGTGTTTAATGAATGGTATTTTCAGAGAACACTTAGATAAGTTTTTCATTGTATTTTTAGATGACATTCTTATATATTCTAAGTCAGAGGAAGAGTATGAACAACACCATAGGATGGTGTTACAAGTATTAAGGGAGCATCAATTGTATGCCAAATTGAGAAAGTGCTCATTTTATCATAAGAAAAATCATTATTTGGGACATATCATTTCAGAGGAAGGGATAGCAGTGGATCCTGAGAAGATAGAATCCATTAGAGGATGGTCAATGCCAAGGAATGTGACAGAGGTCAGATCATTCACGGGCCTTGCAGGCTACTATAGGATATTTATTGAAGGATTCTCAAAGATTTCACACCCAATCACTTCCTTGCAAAAGAAGGGTGTGAAGTTTCAATGGGCATTGGATTGTGAAAAGAGTTTCCAACACTTGAAGCAATTATTAACAAGTGATCCAATTTTAAGGATTGCAGATCTGAATGAAGACTTCATTGTATGCACAGATACATGTAAAGAAGGACTTGGTGGAGTCCTCAGTCAAAATGGGTTTGTTGTATGTTATGAATCAAGGAAGTTGATGGAGCATGAAAGACACTATGCCACTCATGATTTGGAGTTTGTAACATCCCGCTTTTGGGCACTGAGCAAACTTATTCTTTAAGGACACTTGCTCGCAAGTGATCTAGATTTTATGTTATTAAAACATTTATTTTGATTATGAGGCGTTATGGGTTGATGAATTTTCATTTCACTGCATTGACATAGACAGGTGTTATTGACTTGGTTTTACTGAGGGTGCAGGATTTTGGACCTCAAGGATGTGAAGGCATCGATGAACCCCTTGGACTATGGATCGAATCAGGGAGTGTACCATTGGGGTTTTTGATGTCTACCAAGTCAGTCAAGAGGCGAGTGGCACCCTTGGAGCACGTAGTGCATGCTTAAGGGCACGTCGCACAAGGGAACAGATGAGGCGAGTGACACCCTTGGAGAACCTAGTACATCTTGAAGGGCACGTCGCGTTGTTTTGATAAATGAATGAACCTAGATGGCCTTAGGATGAACAATGTGATAAGAATTATAAAAAAATAAAACATTTTCCCTAATAAAATGTCGCCCATCATGAAAATTAAGGTCTAGGTCTATATCATGCTAGTGGTAAAATTTTATCCTTTTTATTAAA
>SNQJ01S0005751.1:61104-98061 GCA_010110895.2 Picea sitchensis
ATCTTTGTTAAATCTTGTAACACGGAGGGAGTAAGAAATTTAATTTATTCAAAAATCTGTTGGAATAAAATTAAAAAAAAAAAAGTGAATTAATTGTTTTATTATTTTTTATATATTAATTAAATGAGAAAAGGGAAATAGGGTTAATTTCCACACCTTCCTTTTTGAGTTATAATTAAAAAGGGGAAAGAGGGAAAATCTAAAATATTAGGAAACTAGGAAAAGAGGGAAACACTAAAAAGAAAAAGGAAACAAAAGGGAAAAAGCGGAAAGTCAAACTTAGTAAAGTATCTACCATTTAAGAGCTTTCTAATTTAAACTGAACTAGCAAATTAATAGTGGGGAAAATCATTAAAACCTGTAAGAGAATTTGGGGACACCTAGGAGCGATTCTAGGAGTAACTCTAGGTGGGTGAGGGAAATAAAGATAATTAATTAATTAAAGAAATTAATTTATGGAGGAATGAAGGGGATGGGTGACACTTGATCGAGGATAAATTTTTAGGAATTAAATTTTAAAAACTTAATTAAACGAGATTTTAGGAAAGTAAGGAACCGCAAAAATCTATATAATGAAGGGAGGATATGGAGGCTGGATGAACTTTTGTTTGCATAACCTTACACTACAGAAATATCTACTTGAATGACTTAACTTGTGGGAGTTGGGATACCCATCTCGGTGAGGAGTGGTAGCTCGGCCTTGCGAGGCGAGCTGGGAGCTAGTCAAAATCTCTGGATAGTGAGTGTGTGGCCACTTTGCAGCTCGGGGGGCTAAGGGGGAAGAAGAGTACCCATAGCATTGGCTGGGAGGTACCGGTGAAGTCTTGATGGTCGACGAGCGGGAGTTGCACAGAGCACGCGGGACGTCATTCAGAGTGGGCAAACATGCAATGGTACGCTTTCTTCGTTTTGTATGGTAAATTGTCTTAGAACTTATGCTTGAATCTGCATTTTTACGTGGGTAAGTCAACTAATTGTCTAGATTGTTTTCTGAAATTTTCTTAGCCTAGCTCGATGATAGATTGACTCCCATGGCTTCATTTCCCCGCACGTCTTGACCACCTTGCTGTGTTGATTGTGACCTTCATGGTTGTTTAGCCTTTGTCCCTAGCTCACTAGCCCTCACCTCGGCAGTCGGCCATGATCCTGATCTACGGTCGTCGCCTTAGCGTTAAAATACCTATGGATCTCAATGCCCTACTTTTCTGTGTGAGGATGATGAGCGAATGACGAACCTGTTAGTCGGTTGTCCTTGATGTTTTTCCCTGGATGATTGTTGATTTTGCCATATGGCAACGACCTCTGCGTGTGGATTATCTGGTGTCCTGGTTGGTTTTCTCTATGCCTTGACTAATAGAACCCCTACAATCATTCCATGACCCTTCCCATTGGATCCTTTCAGTTCTCTTACTATTTTCTGCATTTGTATTTGCATTCTGGCAATGGAAAAATGAGTTGATTCATGTCTGCATTTTTGTATTGGTATTCTGGCAATGGAAAATGAGTTGATTCATGTCTGCATTTGTATTTGCATTTTGGCAATGGAAAACGAGTTGATTCATGTCTGCATTTTTGTATTGATATTCTGGCAATGGAAAACGAGTTGATTCATGTCTGCATTTTTGGATTGGTATTCCGACAATGGAAAAACAATTAAACTCTCTGCCTGCGTTTTACATTTGGTACCCTGGTAAGAAAGAAAAAAATGTTTTTGTTTTCTTGTATGCGTTGGCATTGGCATCCTGGCAGTGAAAGGGGGAAACCTCGGTTTATTCATCCCTCTCAGGTTTGCATTTCATTTTTTTTCTTTTGGGGTGATTTTCCCCTTGAAGAAGACTGTGTCTTGCACTTAAGATTTTATGTTTTATTACCTTTGTTGCCTGGAAATTTTGCCCCTCTCAAGTTTGCATTTCGTTTTTACTTTTGGGGCGATTTTCCCCTTGAAGAAGACTGTGTTTTAATTTTTTTTTTTACTGCTAATTGATGCCTTGTGGCCTGGTGATTTGCAAATTAATTGTGACTATGTTTACTGCCTTAAAGACTTCGTTTTTCCATTAAAAGGGTAGCCCATGTCTTGCCGATATATAGCACAACGATTTGCCTTTTAAAAACGTGATTGACTTGCTGTAATTACCCACAATTTTGCCTTTAGAATGTTGCTGGAGCTTGTTGTAATTACCCATGATTTTTCCTTTAGAATGTTGTCGGAGCTTGTTGATATTGACCAAGATTTTTTCCTTTAAATTGTTGACTGTGTTTGTTGGATTAGGCATGAAGTTTCCTTGATGTTGACAGAGTGTGTTGTTGAATGATCACGAGTTGGTCCTTCTGCAATTGTACTGTCCCTTTTGTTCTCCTTCTCCTTGAGTGTATACCCAACGTTCTCACTGCCACACTTTAATTGCTATGACGATGTTATTGGCCATGTAGTTACCAAGTTAATTGCAATGATAACTGTTATATTAAATGCCTTATCAATTGCCAGAACAATTGCTACAACAATGTTAATGGTCAACCGTTTCCCTTTTTGCTGTAATTGCCAGGTTAATTGAAATATTAACTGCCATATTATTGCCTTATAAATTGCTAGGATAATTTCTACAACGATGTCTTTGGTCCAATAATTGCCATGTTAATTAATACCCGGAGTAAATGGTCAGCCGATTCCGTCTTATTGATTAAATGCCGCAGCGAGTTAAATGGTTAACAATTATGTAAATTTCCTTGTTATTGCGCTATAAATCGTTATGTTAACCATCACATAAATTGCCTTGCTACTGTTATTTTAACTGTTATGTTAACTAGAATGATAATTGCCTTTTTAGTGCTATATTACTTGTTATGAAATAGTCATGCAAACTACCCTATTATTTCTAAATTAATTGTGATGTTAATCATTATGTTAAATGCCTTGTTAACTGCTGTAATAAATTGTTATGTAGCAGATATGTAATTACCTTGTTGATTTGCCACAACAATGTTATTAGCTGACAACGTCCCCCTCAATGATAATAAACATCCAGTGTGGTTAGTTCAGACATTATAGCTAGACTAATGTTGAGGTTTAACTATTCATACGTGATAAAGGTAGCATTCCACTTTAGAATGTTAATGTTGTTATTCAAGTTTATGGCTAGTTGGATGGGGATTCAGATTACTATAGAATTGTCCATTTAGGTTGTAATAAATATTAAAATTAGTATGGTGAGTAAAGACCAGATTGCAAATTTAGACTTGCTAATTTAGATATGTAATTGATGTTAGTTGGATTTATAGATATTGCCTAATTGGTAACTCAGACTCGCTAAATTTGAGTTGTAATTCATGTTAAGTTCAGTTGGTAACTCGTTGACTAATAGAATTTAGACTGGTTAATTGATCTATAATTAACGCTAATTTAAATCATAGATATTGACCATTTAGTCTTGATTAATGGTTGGGTTGTTGACGAAGTCATTTTTAGCTTGCGCTTCCCGTTGAGGGTGTTGTTGTTTATTATTAATTAATGTTTGTACTTGGTTTTGTAAATGTTCAATGTGATTTCTTTTTCTCACTGTAAGGGTTCTAGTTACTTTTGTAATTTAATTTTGGGTGCGTTGGGTTGTTTCGATGATTGTCCTTAGCTTAGTAGGCTTGGTATTCTTTTGTCGAGCTGGATGTAGACACCTCCTTGTTCCTCAGAACAGTCACTAGCCTTGAGACCTTAAATGGTCAAAATCTATGAGAACCTGGGCTTGAGCGTTGCTTATATGTCCTGGAGGTCCTAACCATTGCAGGGTAGGACGGGCAGGTAGTCATTCTTATTCTTCATCGGTTGAATGTCGTACATTGCTTCCAGGTGCTTGATGTGATTTTATGTTAGGTCATTATGTTGTTGTTGCACAAGTTGCATGTGTTGTGTTCATCGTCGTGTTGTCCCTTAAGATTGTAGGTGTGTCTTGTTGCATCGGGCGGTTGGTCGTTACTCCTGGTTTTCTATGCCTATTGCCCGGTTTCCCTTATGTTTGTGCATGGTGTCGTAGTTTCTTGTTACCTGGGTTACATGCTTATGTTCATTTTCAGTAGTGTGGTTAAACTATGGTCGTTGTCACCTTCTTTCCTCTTAACTCCTGAAAACAAAACAAAAAAAATAATGTCTTCGTTTGTTGTCGTAACGATGGGGTCGTTACATATGGTATCAGAGCAGGTTCAACCCTGCGACTGTGAATCGCCAAGATTTCCACTGCAGTAAACCCGTGAGTATTAACCCTTGCGTTAAGTAAAAACCTTAACGTGTCCTCGTGGAGATCGCATTTAGAGGGTGCCCCTAAGGGTCCACAACGTGCAATAGCTAGTACCGATAGCATCCTCCTAGATCTCAAGAGACATGAGTTCTAGCATCCATGAGTGTCACAGACGATGGTTTCGTCAAATCATAGTTGTAGAGAAATGCGTGTGCTTCACACTTTGCGTTTACGACCTCCAACATGAAGGTCCACATGGTGGTCTTTCCACTGAAGGGGAGCGCTCTGTTATGGCGGAAGACGCTCCTGCCCCTTTTGAGCCTGGCCATCGATGACGTGTCATGGGAACTATTCTAGGGACAGTTCCAGGAGAGGTATTTTTATAAGGAATTCATTAAGCGTCAGCTCAACGAGTTCGATGCCTTGTGACGAGGTAGTCGCACGGTGCCTGAGTACGAGGCCCATTTTGGAGATGCTTCGATATGCTCCACACCAAGTTACCCAGAAACTTAAGGTCAAGAAGTTCGAGTTTGGCCTTATTATTAGAATTCATCTTCGACTTCGGGTACCAGGAGTACTGGACCGAAGAAGGGGTGTTGGACGCGTGGGGAGCCACACTACTAGCGCGACTACCCTGTGAAGAGGACTAGAGCTTCCAGATCAGCTGGACCCTCTACAGTGGGAGATATGGCCAAGGCCCATTGGATTCATGAAGTGGTGAATAACCACCAGGCAGAGAATTAGTCGACTATGCTCGAGACGACAGGTACCGTCGTTGACCAGACCCTTAGTATTTTGAGAGATCCTGATGCTACCGAGAGTTTCATTTCTGGTGCAGTGATAAAAAGGATTAAGTGAAAGGCAGTCGAATAGGATGAGTTTAGCTTCGTAGAGATGGCTTTGAGAGCCAAACAAAAGGTTGGAGGAAAGGTTACGGGTTGTATCCTTAACCTGGGAGAGTTTGTCATGAGGGCCAACTTGTACATCATGATCTTAGGATCTTATGATGTCGCGATCGGTATGGACTGGTTGGAATCGCATGAGGCAATACTCAACTGCAAGACGAAATAATTGTGCTTGGTCGAAGATGAGGGACAAAGACGTGTGATTGTAGGATGAAACCAGGGAGTCTCCCTGAGGTTCATCTCTTCCTTGCAGCTACATAAGAGCATGTGCAAGGGGTTCAAGCTTTATGCGATCCTTGCATTAAACGAGAAGGGAGTAGCGGAAGGTATAGAACACCTTCCGATGATGAGAGAGTTTGTAGACATATTTCCAAAGGAGTTACCTGGGATGCCACCAGAGAGGGAATTGGAGTTTACTATAGACCTAAAACTGGGAATAGAACTGATAGCTAGAACACCTTATCGGATGTCAACCCCAGAGTTACAGGAGTTGAGAATGCAACTAAAGGAGTTGTTGGACCTGGGACTGATATGTCCTAGTTTGTCACTGTGGGGTGAACCTGTTATTTTCATACAAAAGAAGGATAGGTCATGGAGGCTTTGCATTGACTACTGTCAATTGAACAAGTCCATGATCAAGAATCAATATCCATTACCGATGATTGATGATCTGTTCCATCAAATGAAGGGCGTGACGGTGTTCTCAAAGATCGATTTGCGATCAGGGTATCACCAATTACGGACTAAGGAAGATGGCGTTCCTAAGACCGCCTTTAAGACAAGGTTTGGACACTACAATTTTACTTTTTTATTGTTTGGACTGACAAACGCCCTAGGGGTATTTATGAATTTGATGAATGGGGTGTTCCACGAGTACTTGGACAAGTTCGTTCAAGTATTCATTGAAAATATTTTGATTTACTCTCAGACAACGGAGGAGCACGACGAGCACTTGCACTTGGTACTACAGTGTCTGTGAGAGCACAAATTGTATGGGAAGTTATCCAAATTCTCATTTTATCAATCGAAGATCCACTACTTAGGGCACGTCATCTCTGGTGAAGGTATCGTTGTGGATCCAACAAAGGTTGAGGCCATTATGGAATGGCCTGCGTCGAAGAATGTCCCGAAAGTGCATAGCTTCATGGGTTTAGCAGGATACTATCGATGGTTCGTCGAGGGGTTTTCGAAGATAGCAAATTCGATCACAAAATTGCAGAAGAAAAACAAGAAGTTTGTTTGGACCAAGAAATGCACGGAAGCATTTCGGAGGCTCAAGGAGTTTTTGACAACAACACCGATACTAAAGGCCCCAGACATGGATGCAGACTTCTTGGTATGCACTGACACATCCAAGGAAGGCTTAGGCAGAGTCTTGATGTAAGACAGCCAAGTGATCGCTTACATCTCGAGGAAACTGAGAAGGCATGAGGAGAACTACACGATGCATGATTTGGAGTTGTTATCCATCGTATATGCCTTGAAGTTTTGGAGACACTATCTTATTGGACGAAAATTTGAACTAAATACTGACCACTGTGGACTACAACACATCTTTACGCAAATCGACCTGAACGCACGACAACGAAATTGGTCGGAATTGCTTAGCGAGTACGACTTCAAGATTACTTACATAAAAGGAATAGTGAACCGAGTGGCAGATGCATTGAGTCGGAGACCACACATATTTTTGGTGCTGCCTCTTTAGACGAATCTATGTAAAAAGATTCTAACTTTACAGCATGACGATGACTGGTACAAAGAGGTCGAGGGTTTTATCGGACAAAACATAATGATGGTACCACGATTTGAAGGATTTTCTTTTGATAGCGATGGTTTATTGAGGTTTAAAAATTGGATCTACGTACCGTTGAACAACGAGTTGAGGATGTTGATCCTAAGCGAGGCTCATAGAGCAGTTTACATGGCTCACCTGGGAGTCACGAAGATGAGGGCAGACCCTAAACCCTTATTCTTTTGGAAGGGAATGAAGGCAGACATAGTCAACTATGTGGCCAGATGTCTAGAATGTTAGCAAGTAAAGGCTGAACATAGACACCCAGCAGGATTACTACAGCCACATGCTTTTCCAGAATCGAAATGGGAGGTTATTTCGATGGATTTTATTGTTGGATTGTCATTGACGGCAAGGAGACATGACTCAATTTTCGTAGTAGTAGACACTCTGACGAAGAGTGATCACTTTATTCCTGTGCATACGAATTGTCAGGCACCTGACATAGCTAGAGTTTTCATCAGTGAGGTTGTGAGGCCGCATGGCGTGCCTAAGAGGATTATATCTGATCGTGGATCGATGTTCACTGGACAATTTTGGACGATTTTCCAAGAGGCCTTGGGAACATAGCTTAACTTTAGTATTGCGTATTGCCTGGAGATTGACAAACAGACCAAACGAAAAAACCAGACCTTGGAAGACATGTTGCGCATGTACATAATGGACCAACAAAAGCACTGGGAAGAATTATTGCCACTGGTGGAATTCGCTTATAACGACAGTTACCAAAGCACCATTAATATGGTACCTTTCGAGTTTCTTTACGAGTGACCGTGTTGGGCACCTTTGACTTGGAATCGTCTTGCAGATAGGGTCCAGGTGGGACTGGAAGCGATCCAAGAATTGGAAGATTAAATGAAAACTTTAAGACAAAGGATCAAGGAAGCGCAGGATCGACAAAAGAGTTACGATGATGCGCATCGTGTCGACCATAGTTACGTTGTGGAGATCGAGCCTTTTTGCGATTGAAACCGCATAAGCGTTCAATCTAGTTTGGAAAAAAAAAGGGGCTAAACTATATCCTAGGTTCATGGGATCCTATGATATTTTGGAAAAGAGAGGCCTGTGGCCTGATGACTAGCCTTTCTTGATTCTTGAGGCGTATGCATGATGTATTTCACGTCTCTGTTGAGACTTTATGATTAGTGATCCTTCACATGATTTGAGTTGAGCACCTTGCGGTTGTCGGACAAGGGTGAGCTCACGGCTGAGCCGATCCACATCTTGGATCATCACATTCAACAGCTACGACATCGAACAATAGATCAGATCAAGGTCCAGTGGGACAATTATAGTCCGCACTCAATGACCTAGGAGGACACATATGATATGCACTAGCAATTTCCATTTTTGTTTGATAGATAGACATATGATACCGTGATACACTTTATTTCGACATTTATACTGTGAAACTTTAGGACAAAGTTTAGACCAAGAGGGGGTATATGTAACGTCCCGCTTTTGGGCACTGAGCAAACTTATTCTTTGAGGACACTTGCTCGCAAGTGATCCAGATTTTATGTTACTAAAACATTTATCTTGATTATGAGGCGTTATGGGTTGATGAATTTCCGTTTTACTACATTGACATAAATAGGTGCTATTGACTCGGTTTTACTGAGGGTGCAGGATTTTGGACCTCAAGGATGCAGAGGCATCGACGGAACCCCTTGGACTCCGGATCGAGTCAGGGAGTGTACCATTGGGGTTTGATTGTATTACTATGATATTAGTGCATCTGATTAGATGATATGATATGGATATATTCTGACACGATTTGTTGATGATGCAGGCTGACGATAGCTTGTCGACTAGACTCACATGTGGAGTAAAGGGGTCACGCACGAAAACCAGAGATGTTGAGGGAGAGGTGTGGACAACATCCCTGCCACAACCTACTAGCACTCCTGTCATGGATCAAATTGTAGGTTAATGTTTACCTAGTTCGAGAGGACCCATGATGTCGTGAGGGAAGACTACGAAAATCACTCACGATGATTCTAAAGGGCGCGCAATAAGGCGGGGGCCTTATTCCTTAAAGGCCCTTAGTCTCCCACAAGTTCACCTAGCGGAGTATTGACTCCAGGGGTTTTTGATGTCTACCAAGTCAGTCAAGAGGTGAGTGGCACACTTGGAGCACATAGGTCATCCTGAAGGGCACGTCGCACAAGAAAATTGGAAAGAGGCGAGTGGCACCCTTGGAGCACATAGTGCATCCTGAAGGGCATGTTGCGCAAGGGAATAGATGAGGCGAGTGGCACCCTTGGAGCACCTAGTGCGTCCTGAAGGGCACATCATGTTGTTTCGATAAATGAATGAACCTAGACAGCCTTAGGATGAACAATGTGATAAGAATTTAAAAAAAAAACATTTTCCCTAATAAAATGTCGCCCATCATGAAAATTAAGGTCTAGGTCTAAATCATGCTAGTGGTATAATTTTATCCTTATTAAAAACAAAATGATATATAAACATATATATACATAATAAAATTAAAAACAAAATAAATAAGGAGTATGATCTTTGTTAAATCTTGTAACACGGAGGGAGTAAGAAATTTAATTTATTCAAAAATCTGTTGGAATAAAATTTAAAAAAAAAGGGAATTAATTGTTTTATTATTTTTGATATATTAATTAAATGAGAAAAGGGAAATAGGGTTAATTTCCACACCTGCCTTTTTGAGTTCTAATTAAAAGGGGGAAAGAGGGAAAATCTAAAATATTAGGAAACTAGGAAAAGAGGGAAACACAAAAAAGAATTAGGAAACAAAAGGGAAAAAACGGAAAGTCAAACTTAGTAAAGTATCTACCATTTAAGAGATTTCTAATTTAAACTAAACTAGCAAATTAATAGTGGGGAAAATCATTAAAACCTATAAGAGAATTTGGGGACACCTAGGAGAGATTCTAGGAGTAACTCTAGGTGGGTGAGGGAAATAAAGATAATTAATTAATTAAAGAAATTAATTTATGGAGGAATGAAGCGGATGGGTGACACTTGGTCGGGGAGAAATTTTTAGGAATTAAATTTTAAAAACTTAATTAAATGAGATTTTAGGAAAGTAAGGAACCACAAAACTCTATATAATGAAGGGAGGAGATGGAGGTTGGATGATCTTCTGTTTGCGTAACGTTACGCTGTAGAAAAATCTACTTGATTGACTTAACTTGTGGGAGTTGGGATACCTAGCTTGGTGAGGAGTGGTAGCTCGTCCTTACGAGGTGAGTTGGGAGCTAGTTGAAATCTTTGGATAGTGAGTGTGTGGCCACTTTGCGGCTCGGGGGGCTAAGGGGGAAGAAGAGTACCCCTAGCAATGGCTGGGAGGTACCGGTGAAGTCTCGCCAGTCGGCAAGCAGGAGTTGCACAAAGCGCGTGGGACATCATTCAGAGCGGGCGAACAGACAACAGTACGCTTTCTTCATTTTGTATGGTAAATTATTTTAGAACTTATGCTTGAATCTGCATTTTTACCTGGGTAAGTGAACTGATTGTCTAGATGGTTTTCTAAAATTTTCTTAGCCTAGCTCGATGATAGATTGACTCCCATGGCTTCATTTCCCCGCACGTCTTGACCACCTTTCTATGTTGATTGTGACCTTCGTGGCTGTTTAGCCTTCGTCCCTAGCTCACCAGTCCTTGCCTGAGCAGTCAGCTAGGAGCCTGATCTACGGTCGTCGCCTTAGCGTTAAAAGACCTATGGATCTCAACACCCTTCTTTTCTGTGCGAGGATGATGAGCGAATGATGAACCTGTTAGCCGACTACCCTTGATGTTTTTCCCTGGCTGATTGTTGATTCCGCCATCTGGCAACGACCTCTGCGTGTGGATTATCTGGTGGTCTGGTTGGTTTTCTCTATGCCTTGACTAATAGAACCCCTACAATCATTCCATGACCCTTCCCATTGGATCCTTTCGGTTCTCTTACTATTGTCTGCATTTGTATTTGCATTCTAGCAATGGAAAAATGAGTTGATTCATGTCTACATTTTTGTATTGGTATTCTGGCAATGGAAAACGAGTTGATTCATGCTTGCATTTGTATTTACATTCTGGCAATGGGAAAACGAGTTGATTCATGTCTGCATTTTTGTATTGATATTCTGGCAATGGAAAACGAGTTGATTCATGTCTGCATTTTTGGATTGGTATTCCGGCAATGGTAAAACAATTAAACTCTCTGTCGGCGTTTTACATTTGGTACCCTGGTAAGAAAGACAAAAACGTTTTTTTTTTCCTGTATGCGTTGGCAGGGGCATCCTGGCATTGGCATCCTTGAAGAAGATTGCGTCTTGCACTTAAGATTTTTTGTTTGATTACCTTTGCTGCCTGGCAATTTCGCCCCTCTCAAGTTTGCATTTTGTTTTTAATTTTGGGGCAATTTTCCCCTTGAAGAAGACTACGTTTTACAAAAAATGTTTTACTGCTAATTGATGCCTTGTGGCCTGGTGATTTGCAAATTAATTGTGACTATGTTTACTTCCTTAAAGACTTCGTTTTTCCACTAAAAGGGTAGTCTGCATCTTGCCGATATATAGCACAATGATTTTCCTTTTAAAAATGTGACTAACTTGCTGTAATTACCCACAATTTTGCCTTTAGAATGTTGCCGAAGCTTGTTGTAATTACCCATGATTTTTCCTTTAGAATGTTGTCGAAGCTTGCTGAAATTGACCAAGATTTTTTCCTTTAAATTGCTGACTGTGTTTGCTGGATTGGGCATGAAGTTGCCTTGATGTTGACAGAGTGTGTTTTTGAATGACCACGAGTTGGTCCTTCTGAAGTTGTACTGTCCCTTTTATTCTCCTTCTCCTTGAGTGTATACCCAACGTTCTCACTGCCACACTTTAATTGCCACGACAATGTTACTGGCCATGTAATTACCAAGTTAATTGCAATGATAACTGCTATATTAAATGCCTTATCAATTGCCAGAACAATTGCTACAACAATGTTAATGGTCAGTAGTTTCCCTTTTTGTTGTAATTTCCAGGTTAATTGAAATATTAACTACTATATTATTGCCTTATTAATTGCCAGGATAATTGCTACAACGATGTCTTTGGTCCAATAATTGCCATGTTAATTACTACCCTGAGTCAATGGTCAACCGATTCCGTCTTATTGATTAAATGCCACAGTGAGTTAAATGGTTAACAATTATGTAAATTGCCTTGTTATTGCACTATCAATCGTTATGTTAACCGTCATATAAATTGCCTTGCTACTGTTATGTTAACTAGCATGATAATCACCTTGTTAGTGCTATATTACTTGTTATGAAATAGTCATGCAAACTACCCTGTTATTGCTAAATTAATTTTGATGTTAATCATTATGTTAAATGCCTTGTTAACTGCTGTGATAAATTGTTATGTAGAAGATATGTAATTACCTTGTTGATTTTCCACGACAATGTTATTAGCTGGCAGTTTCCCCCTCATTGATAATAAACAACCAGTGTGGTTAGTTCGGTCATTATAGCTAGACTAATGTTGAGGTTTAATTGTTCATACGTGCTAAAGGTAGCATTCCACTTTAGAATGTTAATGTTGTTATTCAAGTTTATGGCTAGTTGGATGGGGATTCAGATTACTATAGAATTGTCCATTTAGGTTGTAATAAATATTAAAATTAGTATGGTGAGTAAAGACTAGATTGCAAATTTAGACTTGTTAATTTAGATATGTAATTGATGTTAGTTGGATTTATAGATATCGCCTAATTGGTAACTCAGACTCGCTAAATTTGAGTCATAATTCATGTTAAGTTCGGTTGGTAACTCGTTGACTAATGGAATTTAGAATGGTTAATTGATCTGTAATTAATGCCAATTTTAATCATAGATATTGACCATTTAGTCTTGATTAATGGTTGGGTTGTTGACGAAGTTTTTTTTAGCTTGCGCTTCCCGTTGAGGGTGTTGTTGTTTATTATTAATTAATGTTTGTACTTGGTTTTGTAAATGTTCAATGTGATTGCTTTTGCTCACTGTAAGGATTCTAGTTACTTGTGTAATTTAATTTTGGGTGCGTTGGATTGTTTGGATGATTGTCCTTAGCTTAGTAGGCTTGGTCTTCTTGTGTCGGGCAGGATGTAGACACCTCCTTGTTCCTCAGAACATTCTCCAGCCTTGAGACCTTAAATGGTCAAAATCGATGGGAACCTGGGCTTGAGCGTTGCTTATGTGTCCTAGAGGTCCTAAACATTGCAGGGTAGGAAGGGCAGGTAGTCATTCTTATTATTCTTCGGTTGAATGTCACACATTGCTTCTAGGTGTTTGATGCACTTTTATGTTAGGTCGTTATGTTTTTGTTGCATGAGTTGCATGCGTTGTGTTCATTGTCGTGTTGTCCCTTAAGGTTGTAGGTGTGTCTTGTTGCGTCGAGAAGTTGGTCGTTACTCCTGGTTTTCTATGACTATTGCCCAGTTTCCCTTGTGTATGTGTGTGGTGTCGCAGTTGCATGTTACCTAGGTTACGTGCTTATGTTCGTTGTTAGTAGTGTGGTTAAACTATTTTCGTCGTCGCCTTCTTGCCTCTTAACTCCTGAAAACAAAACAAAAAAAATAATATCTTCACTTGTTGTTGTAACGATGGGGTCTTTACAGAGTTGGAAACCATAGTGCATTCCTTGAGGAAGTAGAGGCACTACCTTATGGGGAAAAGGTTTGAGTTGAGGACATACCATAATGGTCTGAAATATTTATTTGATCAGCCAACTCTAAATTCTAGGCAAAGAAGATGGTTAGAATTTCTTAGTGAGTATGACTTTGATATAAAGCATATCAAGGGGAAAGAGAACAAAGTGGCTAATGCACTCAACAGAAGAGTGCATGAGTTGCATGCTACAACCATTAACATGTACCAATAAGATTTGAAAGACAGAATTTTGGAGGCTACAAAATCATATTTGCAATACAAGGAATTAGTGGCAAAATTACAACAAGGTATTTTGCAGCAGAAAATTGAAGACTATAAGCTAGAAAATGATGAAATTCGCATACACATGGGCATAATTTATGTACGAAATTCCCAGGAATTGAAAAGTATGATATTGAGAGAAATGCATAATGTACCTTATGCTAGGCACCCAGGTTATCAGAAAACAATTGCAGCTGTCAAGAGCTAATATTATTGGCTAGGAATGAAAAAATAAGTTGTTGATTTTATTGCCAAATGTTTGGAATGTCAAAAGGTAAAGGATGAGCATAGACACCTAGATGGTTTTCTACATCCATTACCCATTACTGAGTGGAAATGGGAAGTTTTAATAATGGATTTCATCACCAAACTGCCCAGAACAAACAAGCAACATGATTCTATAATGGCAGTGGTGGATAATCTTACTAAAGCTGCCCATTTTTTTCCAGTAAAGCTCACTCATAAGGCAACCAACATTGCTAATGTTTATATGAGAGAAATTTCTCGATTACATGGTATACCCAAGACAATTGTGTCTAACAGAGATTCAAAATTTACCTCAAATTTTTCTAAGGGATTATTTAATGGATTTGGAACAAATTTGAATTTTAGTACAACTTATCATCCATAATCATATGGACAAGCAGAGAGGGTGAATCAAGTGATTGAGGATATGTTGAGGATGTATGTGATGGATAAACCATCAAAATGGGAAGACTATCTACACTTAGTAAAGTTTGCTTATACCAATGGGTACCAATCATCTCTAAAGATGAGCCCATTTGAGGCACTTTATGGCAGAAGGTGCAACACACCGGTAAGCTGGGACAACCTAGTAGATAGAGTAGTAGTTGGGACAGAATTACTCAAGGAAATGGAAGAGAAAATGTTAAAAATTAAATAGAATTTAAAGGCTGCCCAAGACAGGAAGAAAAGCTATGTTGACAAGGGTAGAACTCACAAGGAATTTAAAGTAGGGGATCATGTATTCTTGAAGGTTAAGGCCCACAAAATTTCACTATTGAATTTGGGAAACTATTCCAAGTTGGAAGCTAGATATTGTGGACCATTTGAAATCCTAGAAAGGATTGGTCCAATAGCTTATATGATCGCATTTCCTACATCTATGTCTATTCATAATGTATTCCATGTATCATTCCTCAAGAAATATATACCTAATGCCAATCATGTAATTGATTAGAATGTGATTCAGATGGAGCAAGAAGGCGTTATCCAAGTGCATTCGGTACGCATTCTGGACTGAAAAGTCAAACAGCTCCGAAATTGATCCATAGGGATTGTAAAGGTCCAATGGACCCGTTACGGTCCTGAGGATGCTACTTGGGAGCATGAGGATGCAATGCAGGCAAAATACCCACATATTTTTGAGGATTTTTGAAATTTTGGTTGTATATGTGTATATAATGCACTAAGGATAGTGCATAAATAAGGGGAGGGGATTGTAATACCCCTAGGCCGAACCCCAACTGTAAATTTAAATGCAATTATACTTAAGCTGGTAAGTCGTTTGACATCATTTTTGTATGCACCTTCCATGGTATAGTGCGCACATGTAATGTGCACTAAAATGATGAAGTGGGCACATTCCAGGATACCACGGGCAACAAACTTAAGTGCATGTGATTTTGAGGCCAGGGAGCCTTTGTGTATATGTTGTGTTTATAGGCTGGTGAGACAGTTATTATAAGATAAGAGGCTTATGTTTTGAATTAGGCTAGAGACCCTAGATGCTAAAGGCCAGTGAGCCTATTTTTGTATATGTCTCATCATTAATATAATACATCGTTGTGTGTAGATCGACCATGATAAAAGAGTATGGGGGACTAAACTCCACTAGTTAGGGAAAGAGGGGGGCTAAAAGTTAAGGAAAAGGGGCTAAGCTAGGGAGATTAAGACAAAAAGGAATATTATATTAATATTCCTTAAAGTATAAAATATGGATAATTATTTTATCCTAAGTTCTAAGGATGGGGACAAGTGGGCCAAATAGCTCCCAACATGACAAGTGTCAA
Organism: Picea sitchensis; assembly: GCA_010110895.2. NCBI lineage: Eukaryota > Viridiplantae > Streptophyta > Pinopsida > Pinales > Pinaceae > Picea > Picea sitchensis. Next base: position 76,983 of record SNQJ01S0005751.1, read on the forward strand.
GTTGGGAACATGCATACATATAGCTTGGACTTAGTTCATTTTCCCATCATCATTCACTCACTCATTCAGCTGTACTTCGTACCCTCCTATCATTGTACCTATATTCGTACCTATACATGTATTTGTACCTGGTTAGCTTGGGAGTTGGACTGAAGAAGTGGGTTGTCATGCCCATGGGATACTAAAGAGGCGGGTTGTCAGGCTCGTGATAAATTTCTCTCTGGGTGAGAGAATTGATGGGAATTGATTTCCCGAAGGTGCCAAGCTGCAACTACAGGGCTCTAAGACTTCCTGTACGACTTGCTATTGAAGCCTAGAAAGGAAGTGGGGAAGCTGAAGGATTGTTGAGCAGAGAAGGGGCACACTTCCTGGGGTGGGACAAACATGTGGGGAATGAGGGACCGTAGGATGTTAGTTTGAGTTGGAACCTGTGACAGATTCTTTCCTGTTGTTTGAGATACATCAGCCTGGTTAGGAACCCCTTTACCCAGGTGGAGTTTAGTCCCATCTCGAGGGTGAACCACTGTTGAGAGTGATGAGCAACATCGTCTAAGGCTGGGAGGTTCGTGGAAGGTCTGCATGCAGTTAGTGATATTATTACCAAGATAATTATTAATTGTGTGTTAATTTATATGATTCATTATTATTCATGTGTTTATTTTATATGGGTTTTCCTGTGTGTGGTTTATACCTATCTTTGTATTTATGGGTATTGCCTATCTATGATGCATGTATATGTTTACTGTTATTTCTATATGAATATGTGCATTTACAAAATGTATTTTCCTATTTTAAGTTTTATATATAATGTTCCGCGAGATTTTATGTGTGTGTGTATGTTTTAATTTGCATACAGGTTGAAAATGTTTACCTGGCATAGCCTAGTTGGATGTTGGGGATGTTACACCAAGGGTGCCACTCACCTTTATTCATGTTTTATTTATGCGACGTGCCCTTCAAGATGTACTACATGCTCCAAGGGTGCCACTCGCCTTTGACTTATTTTTGTAGTTGTCCAACCCTTGGAGTCAATACTCCATCAGGTGACCTTGTGAGATACTAAGGGCCTGTAAGGAATAAGGAACCTGCCTTATTACACACCCCTTATAATCTTCATGAGCGACTGTCTCAGTCTACCCTCACGACATCATGGATCTCTTGAACTAGGTAATCGTTAACCTATAATTTGAGCCACAACGAGAGTGCTAGTATGATGTGGTAGGGTTGTTTCCACACCTCTCCCTCAATATATGGTTGTTGTGCATGCCCCCTTTACTCCTAATGTGGGTTTGATTAGCAAGAAATTGTTAGCTTGCATCCATCAACGAAACATGTCAACGATCCATAAACAACATCATAATATACCAGATCATATGTCACATATGCATAAACATAAATACCCAAACCATATACCATCCATTTCCTAACTCGATCCAGAGTCCAAGGAGGTCCACCAATGCCATCGACATCCCCAATCTGTCAAGTGTCCTGCACACTCAGGAGAAACCCATCAATATCACATGTCTATACATAGATATCACATAAGATAACATCATAATCCATGAGCATCATCATTGAAATCCATAAGTGAAACAAACAACCATATTCTAAATCGGATCACTTGCACACAAGTGTCCTCAAATAATAAGTCATATCATGTGCGCGCAAGAGCGAGATGTTACATCATGGCTTCAAGGCTTCTTTACTTGGATTCATGGATTCAAGGTTTCTTAACTTGGCCTCATGGCTTTAATACTCAAACAATCTCCCTTTTTCATTGCCACATCATCATCATCATTATTACATTCTTATCATTACTACCACATCTTCATCATCACTGCCACTTTGACATCAATGACAACATTTTCTCAACAATAGCAATGTCTTATCATGATATGTATTGATGTGTTAAATCATTAACTTATATCCACAATGGCTATTACTGGAAAATTTCAAGTTTTTGATATCTTTAAATGCAATATATATATATATATATACACATTTTTCTTAGTTTCCTCTTATGTTTGTCAATTCAAACACAAATTTGACTTGAGCTCATTTCATTTAAAGGAATCATTTTATTATTGTTTTGTTGTTTTATTATACAGTGTTGGTTAAAGAACAATATGGTGCCCTCTCCGATAAGAACATTGTTTGGCGATGCTTTTACTGAGAATTTACTTTCATAAATTATTTTAAGTTTGATTAATTCAAGGTCTTGTATTGAAAATTAGTCTCTTTTTTCAATTTAATTGAAGAATACAATTAAAAATAAAAATAAAAACCTATTTTAAGAGGGTTACCCCATGAGGTTACTAGATTCTTCCAGGTGGCCTAAAGCAGGAAGTATATTTTTCCTTCATAGGGTGCCTTGGCACCATTCTACTCAATAGAACATCCTAAGGAACAACAATAGGTATGAAACACCATATTTTATCTTAGCTATAAGAGAAGGACATGGAATTATAGTTTGGTTCTTGATCATTGTAAAAGAAAATAAGGTTGTGTGAATGGAAATTGTTTTGTTTAATCTCCACACACACTTTACCCCATTCATTTTCTTCATCACTAAAGATTACAAAAGGTCTCCTCCAATACCAATCTATTTCAATGCAATTTTGTTTAAAGACATGCATATACTATGTTTTATAAGAGAAATTCAAACAATGACTTGATTTTTAAAAAAGTATTTAGTTGTTGGGTATTTCATCATTACTTGTCCTTCTTGAATTCTTGGTTCATCATTCTATTGGAATGCATAGAATTTGCAAAATAGAGCAAGTTTAAAGCCTAAAAAAAAATGCCTGGAACTAGACATGATCATACCTTGTTAGCTTGTATATCATTTATCATATTTACACCATTTTGAGCTTACCCTTATCAACCTAAGTCATTATTAAACCATATTAATGAGTATTCAGGAAAAGTGTTATTTTTCTTTTATTTTCATATAGTTGATAGTTGTTACATATTAGGATTTTTTTTTTTGGATAGAAACAGTTAATGGGATTTGTATTAAAAAACATCGGCAAGCCACTAGTGCGGTTACATAGAGGCCTGACTTACAAGAGTTACATAGTCCAGAGACCAGAGGTACAAAGAGTAACGTAGAGACTACATCTTCTAAACATTAAAAACACTTAGATGCCTTGAATGACTATTACAAAATGCCAATAAGAAATATATTCTTCTTTTGGAAGTGCTTTCTGGTTACTCCGTGCCTTTTCCCTTGGGCTGCTCTCTTTCATCCTTCCATTCCTTGTTCAACTGCTCCATTTGTTTCTCCAAGCTCCTCACTCTCGCTTCATGGTCGTGCTTTGGATTTTCCATGTCTTTCCTCAGCTTCCACAGCTCTTCACTCAGTCCAGACCTTGTGTAGAGAATATCATTCTCTAGCACCTCCAGTCTTATCCCTGCCTCGCTATCTAGGCTCTGCAAAAAATCATCCAGGTTGATCAAGAGGTTGCGCAGCTTCTGCACCTCCTCCTCCAACACTGTAATTCTTTCCTCCATGGTTGGTTTAGTGCCCGAGCTTGATGCCATTGAGTTCCCTTGTTTGCAAATTTGTTGTCCCTCCATAGCTCCCTGGTCTTCTCCCTATGCTGCTTCGTCTTGCCCACACTGTGCGATGTCCCTCTTCCTTTGTTGAACCCCCTTCCTTCTTCATGTGTTAAATAACTCCTCCTCAGGCTCCTTGTGCTGCAATATTTGCTGATCAGAGTTATGGGATGAGGATTTTTATTCACCGGCCCAATGATGGTGTCCTCCCTCATTTCTGAAGGTCATGCGATCTGTCTGAGATATTGTTGTGTTGTCTTCTACTTCCCCATCTTGTCATGTGTCCCTTTGTGTTGTCAACCCATTTTGAAGGCTTTTCAGGATACTCCTTTTGACTAATACTCTGTTGAGTCGCATGCGACCTTTCTCCAAATGGGCTGCCACATTGGCTTATTCATCCGCCTGAGCGTTGTTCCCTCTCAGGATGTGGAACAGTTGGATAGAATGGAATTGTCTCGGGAGTAAATTGATTTTGTCTATAACGTGCTGAAGTTGTCCATTGGCCACTCAAGTTTTATGGTTTAAGGCTTGGATTAATATCCTTGAGTCTCCAAGCACTATCAAATCTTGAATATTTAGGATTAAATCTTGAGTGAGTCCTTGCGAGAGGGAAAGGGATTCTTCTTTGTTATTGGACTCGATGCTTATTCCCCAGGCATACCTGAGGATGATATTTCCAATGGGATTGCTAATTATCCCTCCTCTCCCTGCCTCTCCCGGATTTCCTTTTGAAGCTCCGTCAAAGGAAAGAAAGTTGGAATTCATAGAGTTTTTCCACTCTTCCAGTTTAATCTTATCCATTTTGAGCTCCCAACTACAGGTTGGGGAGATTGAAGGACCAATTGATGAAATGTTTTGGAGACCTATATGTCTAAGCCATCCCTCTTCTTATTGTCCTAGGGGCCTCAGGTTTGAATCCTTTATAAAGTAAGGCGCACTCTCACTAAAAAGAGTTTTTATTCTAGTGGCTGCCTGGGATGGAGTTCTCTTTTCTTCTCTGAAAATTCAGTTATTCCTTTCAAGCTAGATCTTCCAAAGGATGAACTTTGGAATCAATCTCCAAAGTGCTAAGAGGTGACCTTGATTGGCTGTCCTAAATGGACAAAGAGCCTGCCAGTTCGAGAGTAGAAGATGGATTTCCTGCGGGAGGATAGGGGCCAAAGCCCCTAGCCCAAGGGCTAGCTTCCATACCTCACTGGAAAAGGGCAGACCAACAACAAGTGATTCGTCGATTCCTCTTCCTGAAGGCAAAGAGGACATCTAGTGGGACCTGCCCACCCTCTTTTCCTAAGGTTTTCTCCCGAGAGAACACCCTTTTGAGCCACTGTCCAAACAAACATATCAATTTTCGAGAGGGATTTCACTGACCAAATTGCCTTCCATATTACAGGGTCTGGGGGAACTTGGGGGGTTGAGGTGAGGTTGGAGTAACCTGCAACTATGGTGTAAGGCCCTGCACGATGGCCCCAACCTATCTTGTATTTTATTTTTTCACAGAGGGGGGTTTTCCCTTGCAGTAAATTCTTTAAGTTGATCCACTCTTCTTCCAAGTCTTGGGGTAGATTTGCAATTTCCCACCTGGACCAAGAGATATTTTCATCATTTCTCCAGGATGATATGTCCCACATCTTGTGTATATTGTTTGTCTGCATCCAGTCTCTTAGACATCTTAGATATTTCCTTGTTGAGAGTGTCGGTTCGCCTAGGACTGAGTCCTCCCAGAGGGCTCTTTTTCTCCAATTGGATTTCCTTGAGATTATATTCCATAAGAGTTTTTCCCCAAGGGTCAAGTTTTTCATTTGGAGGTCCTTGAGCTGGAGTCCCCTTTCTAGGAAAGGTTTTGAAATTTTCCCCCAATTGATGAGATGCAGCTTCCTTCTCATTTTCTTTCCTCCTTCCCATAGAAAGTGCCTGATCAACACTTCTATTTTCTGTATTACAGATCTAGGTGCTAACAGGAGGGTGCTTTGATAAATAGGAATACTTTTTAGCACTGATTTTATGAGAAATACTTTGCCTGCTATGTTCAGCCAGTTAGCTCCCCAGGAGTGGATTCTATTTTTGATTCTCTCTATCATATTATTCTAGTGTGTATATTTTGGAGTGGCTTTGATGATAGGGACTCCCAAATATTTAAACTCTTCCCAGCTGGTGTTGCCTTCTATTCCAAGGATTCTTGAAATTTCATGCATTTCTCTTGGATTGATGTTCCACCCATAGATTTTTCTCTTGGCCGAGATGATCATGTTGCCTGAGATGTTTGTATAGATGTCTAGCTCCTTCTTGAACTTCTTAGCTGTTGTTGGGCTAGCACATCCAAGAAGCAATGTATCATCTGCGAATTGGGCATGGTTGATGTCCTTTACCCCATTTGTAATTCGTAGGCCAGAGAGGTTGAGTTGCCTTTGCCCGTAATCTAGATGGAGACTAAGGATAGAATCTTGGAGAGCGTAGAGGAGAGGGGAAAGGGGGCAACCTTGTCGGAGTCCTCTGGTTGCTTGGAAGAACTTTGTGGCTCGTCCGTTTACCAATGGTGCTATCCAGGGCCCAGAGATACAAGCTTTGATCTAGTTAATGAAGGAGGAGGTGAAACCAAATCTCTCCATCACTTGGAACATAAAATTATGCCTTACCCTATCAAACGCATTTGCTAAATCGAGCTTGACTATCACACCTTTGTCTTTCTATTAGAGACTTGAGTGGAGGGCCTCTTGGACCAGGATGATATTATCCATTATGTGCCTTCCTTTAATAAAACCCCCTTGATTTTCTAGAATGATAGCAGGTAGAAAGTTTTTTAGTCTATTCCCAATGATTTTGGTAAGGATTTTATAGCTGGTGTTGCAGAGGGAGATAGGACGGAACCTGTCAAAGCTGGACGCTCCTCTTTCCTTCGGTATCAATGCTAAGAAGGATGAGTTTGTTCCTCCTCCAATTCTAGCACAGGATTGGGATTTCTTGATGAGTTTGGCGAGATCTGTCTTGATGATGTTCCAGATATGCTGATAAAATCTGGTTGTAAATCCGTCTAGTCCTAGAGCTTTGTCTAGGTGCAGTTGATCTAGAGCCTCTTTGATTTCTTGCTGATCTATTTCCTTGGTTAACTTGATATTAATATCTTCATGAACAATCGCCTGTATCAAGGCCAAAGGGTAGGAAGTTGGGTCGCTTGCAGCTTGATGGGACTCTGTGTAGAGTGATTCGAAGGCTTGCACCGCTGCCTCTTTGATGCCCTCAAACTCCGTTATGATCTAATCCTGAGTGTGAATTTCAGTTACCGATTTGAACTGCTTCCGGGCCTCCGCTTTATTATGAAATAAATTAGTATTCTTATCCCCTTCTTCGAGCCAAAGGCACCTCGACTTTTGCTGCCAGTATCTTTCTTCCTCTCTACATGCTTGGTGTCAAATTTTTTTCAGCTTTGCCTCCTACTGCATGATTTCCTGTGAGGGGTCCACGCCTTCCATTTAGTGCTGATGAGATTCTAACTGTCTTTGTGATTCTTGGCGGTCTGATAAGGGACTTGGAAGGGTTTTGGCCCAGGATTTTAATACTTTTTTTAACCTTCCGAGCTTTTCTTCCCATACGAAGAAGGGGGAGCCTATTACTGTACCATTCCAGATTTTGGCTACCAAGGCGGGGTAACTTTCCTCTTGGATCCACCTTGGATTGAAATGGAAGGGGATTGGACCCAGATTGTTATCGGTGGTTAGGCTTAGGGAAATTGGCTTGTGATCTGACACACTATGCAGAAGAATAGTAGAATCAAGGTTAAGTCCCATAACTAGGAAGGAGCTTTGGACCAGGAATCTGTCCAGCCTAGCTGCGATATGCCCCGACCCCACCCTCTTATTTGACCAGGTGTATTTCCCTTTCGCTGGCTTTATATCCTCCAATTCCTAGGTACACATTAGATCCTCTACCCATTCCCTTGCTTGGTCTTGAACGATTGAGCCTCCTTTTTTCTCATTCGCGGAGAGGGTTAGATTCAGATCCCCCCCAAGGATGATGTTATCTGGAACATTTTGTTGCAGGAAATCCCTTAAGGTCTCCCAGAAAGATTTTTTGTCTTCTAGGAGGACAGGTACATAGAGGTTAAAGAGACTTACCTATGTCCCTGTTCCCAAGTGAAGCAGACTAGTGAACATCCAGTGTTTGTGTGTTTCATGCGTGATTAGGTCATACTTTTTTGAGTTCCAGATCATGCCTAGACCACCTGAAGCACCTCTGGCACTTTCTGCTATACCGCTACTGTTGTTCCATCTTGCTTTGGATTTTCTGAGGAATTCTTGTCCTTCCATCTTGGTTTCTTGAATTAGAAGGATATCGGTGTTGGAGGTTTTTATGATGTCTTTTAGTGCCTCTTCCTTGGTCGTACTTCCGAAACCTCTGCAATTCCAAGAAACAAATTTCATTGATTACCTGAGGGGGAGTTGTGGCCTCCTTGGAAGGCCTTGGAATTCTTCTTAGTTTGTCTGACATTGATCAGTTGTTTGATGGTTGGCTACGATCCATTTAGTACGTCTTTGTAAGTCTCTTTTTCTCACTCTGCTATTTTGGTTTTCCTTCCTCTTCTTGGTTTTTTTGGAGTGATATCAATGTTGCTATATTCCTCACTGCTGCTTCTTGAGGAGATCTCTCCTTCCTCCATCGCTAGATATTTTCCTGGTTCTTTAGGGTATTGTACTTGGTCTTTTTCCTTCTCTTGTGTTGAGATTTACATTAGTTCTGGGTTTGATCTTTGTTGTTCTGGCTCCCTTGCAGGGCTTTGCTGCATCACTACTTCTGTTGCTTCATTTCTCCTTTCTTGTGTAGTCTCCATACCACTATTCCTTGTATCTCTGTTGGATCCAAGCTCCGCTTGATGTGCCTGGGCCATCTTCTCTGATCTTGGACCTTTTGTCTTTGTGTGGGATCTTTCTCTCCCCACCTGTTGCCATCCATCATTTATGTCTTTAACCATGCTAGGTTCTTTGGGGCAGTTCCTATGAAAATGTTCGTACTCATGACATCCTCTGCATTTGAACAACAAATGTTCGTAGTCAAGTTTTTGGAGTGTTGCTACTCTCCTACCTTCAGTTTGATTGCCTCTGGGAGCCCTACCTCTAGATTCACTTCCACACAAATACGAGAACAGGAGTATTGATCTTTCGGATCCACCTTATCTATGCAGTTTCCAAGTCCGTTACCGATTTCTTGAAGCGAGGAGCTATTCCAGTAGTGGATTAGTAAATTTGGGAGTCTGACCCCACACCGAGACTTCCTTGGGGACCTTTGATTCTGTATTCAAAGCTCGGGTGCCAATGGTTCAGGTAGAGACCTTGGGGATCCATGAAATAGGGCCCGTTTCTAAAGATCAAATCCCGATCTGCTTCTGAGATGAATTTGAAGATGTAATAACCTCTGCCCACCACATAACATGTAACGTTGTTTTGTATTAATGGTCTCCAGTTCCTTTGTATCCAGTTGTCTATGGTTTTGGTGGAGGGCCAAAGCCCCATGAACTATCCAACCAGCCCACGTTCTGCTAGGGAGACTGCAACTCGCATTGGTTGATCCGGAGGCAAGTCGATTTCAAGTATCGTCTCTAACTATTTTACAAAACTGGGCGGTGCCGAGGGCGAATATTTCTTGCCATGAGTGGTCAGAAGCTTGCGAAAGGCAGTGCCATGAGAGGAAGGGGCACTAGGCTCCCCTCCCCTGGGAGAGGCCATGGTCGGCCCTGGTCGACCTCTGCGGGGAAGCCACAACTAGGTCAAAAAAATGTGGAAAAAAGTTACATATTAGGATGTTAATGGAATAAAGAATGACCTTTTTTTTATTTATGAAAATATGGTTTAAATGAGATTTTTTAGGAGAGGTACGTATTTAGATAAATTATTCACATATGAATGGTGTTCATATGAAGATGAATGAAAATGGATGTTGATCCATTGTATAAGATGGATGTTGACATCATAACTTCACCTAACCTCTATTTAATGACTTATTGTTTTTATCTTTAACATTCATTTTAATATCTCATGCTTCTTATATTATAAGGTAACATTTTAATGTGTCATGCTTCCTATATTTTTGCATGGTGATCATGGGAAGACACCAACCTCAAAGTAGGTAAATGAATAACAATATCCATATCCATTTAAAGTGAATTTTATTACTGTGTTTATAATTGAATTAACTTGTTTTTTTTGTTGATATATATAGTTTTCCACACCTGATGTTGACAATGTGGGTGACGATGATGAATTGTTTGAATCCATCAATCTGATGGAGACAACTAAAAAGGATCTAAGAAAGGTAAACATGAAACTTATTGCATTGGATAGGTGTGAACCAACGAAGGATAACAAAGAAAGGTGCATAGTTTTGATGGAATATATGCAATGATATGGGTTAAGCGTCATGTTTTTAAAAGATTATTTATAACACATATTCATTTATGAATTTTATGATTTGAACAATTTTTTTTATTTTTTATTTCTATAGGATTTTTTGGGAGCTTCTCATGATCCTTCTCGTGAAGCTAGTGTTGGTAGTAGAAATGCACTAAGGCCACAATGTCCTAGCATGATCTACATACCCTCAAGGTTATTTTACTCTCCACCTGTGGCTGATAACCACGTGACTCATACAAATGAACCTTCTGGGGCCCATGACACACCCTCCTAGTGCACACCAAACTATGCACGTGATGGTGGAGATGATCCAATTATTCACTCTACATATTTCTTTCCTAGATCGACATGTGTTACCATCAAGGGAACAATGTCAGTTACCTTTGTGGTGGATGAGAACATTGTTCTGATCAAGATACAAAAAATCCCAGGTATTTATGAATTTCTTAAGTATTTCCTATTAACTAATTGAAACATACATCTCTCCAATTATTTTAAATTAATGATCATATTGTTTCGTTGGAAACAACATTTTTTTTAAGAATATGAATGATAAAGACTTATTATTTTTGGTCCCACCATACGCACATAGTGGAATGCTCAAAATGCTAATTTGAAAAATGATATTATTAACATCTTAGTTGACCTGTTTGGTTAATCATTCAACAAAAATGGAGTCACCTCATTGGTCGGTACATATTTGAAATATGTGAGGGATCAATATAGGGTTCATGTTATTATGTTTATTCTTCTTTCCTTGAAAGGGAATGTACCACAACATTATGTTTTCCTTTTTTGTATATTATTTCAAACTCATAACCTAACATATTTATAACCCATTTTTGTTGCTTTTATGAAGACAATCATTTCTCCAAGAAGTACTTCAAACTATCATTATTCATTTTTACTTTCAAGTGTATTCTTATTAGGTAAGGGCACCATTTTTTAACTGCATGTAGTATGGCCAACATTTCTTTTTTATAAATTGGTTTAAGTATTTTCCTTTAAGTTGGTTGCTTTCAAAGGCCATGTGCCTTCCGTTTTGCATTAAAACTACACCAATTCCATGGCCTGAGGCATCACACTACACAATAAATATGTTTTTGAAGTCAGGTGTGGCCAGGACTAGAGTTGTACACATAGACTCCTTAAATTTTTCAAAATATTTGGTTGCTTCTTTGGTCCAAGAAAATGCTTCCTTCTTTAATAATGTTGTTAAAGGTGTTACTATTTGACCATAGTTATTGACAAACTTATTGTAATAGAATATCAATCCTAAGAATCATCTAAATTTCTTCAAGGTTTTGGGATTTTTCTGTTCCCTCATAGGTTTAATTTTGTTATGGTCCACTTTTACACCTTCATGAGATACAATACGACCCAAATATTCCATTTCTTGAACCCCAAAGACACACTTGGAAGAATTTGCATAAAGTTGTTGCTCTTCCGATAGTTGTAATACTCTATCAACATGTTTTACATGCTCTTCCAATTTTTTTTGTAGATTAGTATGTCATCAAATAATATTAACACGAATTTTCTAAGGAAGGGATTGAAAACATAATTCATCAAGATTTGAAATGTGGAAGGTGCATTAGTAAATACAAATGGTATAACCAAAAACTCATAATGACCTTCATCTGTTCTAAAATTTGTTTTGGGAATGTCTTCCCACCTCATTCTTATTTTATGATATCCTGAACGAAGATCCAACTTAGTTGATATTTTCTCTCCATGCAATTCATCTAATAATTCATCAATGACATGTCCCTGGGGTGTAGGGAAGTCGGTGATGGAGTGTATTGTTAAGGCGCTCTGTTATTTGAAGTCATCGGTTTGAAACCTCGGCTTACCTTGTGTGTCGTGTATGGGGAATATGGGAATAACTAGAGGTTATAGTGGTAGAATTCGGATAACAAGACCTTGTATCACACGAGTATGTGCCCGACTAGTTCTCAATTCTACCAGTCACAAAAGAAAAAAATATAATAATTCATCGATGATAGGAATAGGAAACTTATCTTTGATGGTCATTTTATTTGAGTTGTCTATAATCTAGACACATATTCTACGATCCATCCTTTTTTGTAACCATCACCATTGGTGAAGAGAAATAACTTTGGTTTGGTTGAATGATGTCATCCTCTAACATTTCTTGGATCATATGATAAATCTCAATTTTCCATGCATATGGATACATGTAAGGCCTAATGTTAGGTGGTACACTTCCTGGTTGCAAATGAATAGCATGGTCATGATCTCGATTAGCTTCTCCAAATACCTTGACATGATTGTTGATAACTATTTGAAGATCTGATGGAGTAGAGGAAATAGATGTTTAAACATCTAGTGAGAAAAATTGTGTAATTACACCATGGTGTCCCTTTTTGAGTAATTTTTTCATGTTATTAGAGCTTATCACCTTATAGGGTTTCCTTTGGATACCTCTAAGATCACTTTTCTTTCCCTCTAAGGAAAATCTCATGAAAAGATCTTAAAAATTAAGGGTCATTGTTCCCAATGATTGTAACCATTGGACCCCTAATACAACATTATCACCACCCATTTGGATGGAAATCATGGAACTATCCAAAAGATACTCCCCCATATTGAGCTTAATACTATGGAACTTCTCAGAACAATTTACGGTACCTTCATCTTCAATCATTACTTGAAACTTTGGTGTTGGATATACAAAGCAATTGTGATTTTTTGCTAATTTATAATTGATGAAGTTATGGGTACTACAAAAATCAATCAATATCGTTACCTTATTATTTTTTATGTATATTTATATCTTGAGGATTTGTGGAGTACTGATGTCATCCAATGCATGACAATATATTGTTGGAGTAATATCTTCAATATCTAGATCTTGTGATGGTTCCAATTCTTGATCTTATTCCTCGTCATAGTCTATGTAGAATAATTTCTTCTCACCGCATTTATGCCCCTTACTATACGTGTTGTCACGATCGAAACATAATCCCTTTTCTCTTATTTCACCCATTTTCTTAGGTGTCAACTTTGTTGGTTGATTGAGGTTAGGAGAGGTAACATGGTTCTCTCTATAGTTTTTAGGGGCCACCCTTCTCATATCCATATTTTTGTTTTCCACTTTCCTTGCCATACTGAAATCTTGCACTAGGGATTTAGGTTGAAAGAGATGCACCTCATATTGAATGTTATCCTTTAGAGTGCCCATAAAGAGATCTAACAAATTATCCTCAGGAATGTTCTTTACTCTGAGACTAAGCTTTTGGAATTGTTGAATGTTCTTTGTAATTGGACCTTTTTACTAAATATTTATCAATTGACTAAATAATGTATTTCTCTTTATATCCCCATATTGTGATATCAATTCATTCGTAAAAATGGAACAAGAGATAATATAATTATTTTTTCTTTCAAAGAGCCATTTATACCAAACAAATTGATCATTTTCTAAATACAAGGATGCAATAGGTACCTTTTGTAATCTTGGTGTTTTGTGTAGATCAAAGAATTGATCCATCTGGAATATCCATGTTATAGGATCTTTACCATTAAAATTCCTCATATAGATATTTGGAATGAAGTAGTTCCTTGGTGCCACATTGAGACCTTGATGATGTGTATTTTGAAGTGATGAATAATGATGATTATAGGACTCAATCTTTATTTCCTCTACATTTTGATGATTTTATTGCAATTTGATATATCCTTTATGGAGTATCTCATCTAGAGCATGAAAGATCATGGAAGACATGGAATTTTTCAATTCTAACATTTTATTTTCCATATGATTTTCCATAGCATCCATCTTCTTTTCCATCTCTTTCCTATTTCATCCATCTTATTTTCCACCTTTCCCATATAGAAATAATTTCTTCTTTTTCTTCTTGAGCCATGGTTGAGCTCTCTAGAGGTGTAGTTGGTAAAATAAATTTTGAAATAAGATTCGGATCCATGTGAGAAAATAATAATTCAAATCTATTTCCTCTTTATCACAAGTTTTGAATCAACAAAAACAGATCTTCCAATAAAAATGTATGCCAATTGTTGGTTACATACCTTTCAAACCCTTAATTTGGAGTATGTTTGGATGATTGACCTTTGTCCTGATATATCTATGAACTTTGAACCCTTCTAAGTATGAATTTTTGAATTGTAGTACTTTGATATGACTTCTTAAAATCCTAAAAATTTCACAATCTAAACCTTAATTGATAAACAACTATAGAAAAAATACCAAAATGTCTCGTTTAAGATTAATTTCAAGATTAGTAAACAACCCCATATTCCACAAGATATATCTCACAAATTATAATGATTAAAAATACAAAATTTTTATCACTTGTAATTCGCTATTTCTCCTTAGGGTTCTAAAAATTTCAGAGTTGGAAACTTCACGGAAAAAAAAATTACAGTGAAAAATGTCTTGTTTACTCATTTAAAACCGATTTTAGGATTAGTCACATGCCTTGTATTACATGGAATACATATTTGAAAGTGTAGTGAAACATAATATAAAATTTGGACCACCTATACTAGGATATTCCTTAGTCACCACAAAATTTCACTGTCTCCAACATCCCAGAAAATAATTTATAATGAAAATCTCAAAATGACTCGTTTAAAACTGAATTCAGGATGAGTAAAAAACCATATATTCCACAAGGTATATATCCAAAAGTATAATTAACAAGAACCTAAAATTTTTAGCACATGTACATTGATATGTATTCTAAGAAACCTATAAATTTCACTATCTGAAGTGTCCCAAGAAAAAATTATAGCGAAAACGCCAAGATAACTCGCTTGAAGAAGAAAAAACCTAGGATCGATGCTATGATACCAAAAGTTATGATCCAATGCTATAAAAATGATAAGAAGTCAATTAATACAATCTAATTTGAGGGGGAAATATCATTTTACAATATATCCAATTCTGAATACAATATGATATGTGATAAGATGATCCTAAGATTAAGTCTCCTTGGTATATATATATATAGGAGATAAAGGGTACAATTATAATGAAAGGGTGCAATGAAGGGTTCTAGCCTACATACAAATATAACAATAAAAATGTAATAATTCAATATATAGGGCTTAATAAGGTGTTTTATACATAACATGGGGATTTTTCTAGGGCTTAACAGTTCATTTGCAAAACAAACCTAGGTATGAGTGTCCTATGATGATTCCCCAAAGTGAGTGGAAGAATCTAATGGAGGATGCAAAGGAGAAGACAATGAGAAAAGAAGGAAAGATGCCACCTGGCCTAGGAGGGTATATGATATTTAAAATTTAAAATGTTGAATTTTCTTTAGCTCTACATAAAAAATTCCATATCTAACCTATTTGAAACTTTTCGTAGGCTCCCAACATGTAAAAAATAAACAAGGAAAGACTACAAAAACACAAGAAACACAAACTTGGCTAGGGTGGTTACATGAAAATAAGAGCATGAATTGTAAATACCAAATAATTAAACCATATCATTCCTATAATCATCCAAATTTTATTTAATTGCATCAATAAGCCAATTTTTTTTTATCTTATGCAATGTAGGGGGCTCATTTCAAAAATGTGACCACTGAAGAATACATTTGACTCGGTTTCAATTTTGGATTTCAGGTTGTGGTTGAACATCAACAAAGCAAGGGGAAAACACGATCTTCCCCTTTGAACAACATGGTAAATAAAATCAATGTAGTTTAATTTTTTATTATTTGTAAAATCTATTCACAATTTATTTCGCCCATAAATGAATGTGTCGTTTTGTTTTAAGAAAGACTCGAACAACAACAATAATTAGGCCAACAATGGACAACATCCCCACGATGGTGGAGTGCATCATGATGATGGTGGTGTGTAGCCCGGCCATGACTATATTATGGTTATAAAATCAAAAGTATGGATTACAATTGTTAATATTTACTTGCAGATGGTGTACTTATAACTTTTCTTGTTTCAATGGAAGAGCATGTAGATGAGGATGTTTGGCAAGAGGAGGAACACATGGAAATTGTACCAATAATCTCAACTAGTCAACTTGGTAAAGAACATTGCAATGATATTTGTATTAATGAACTAATTCTATGAATAGTAACTAACCATATCAATTTAACCCTTTTGTGATTGTAGTTGATTTCCCTTTGCAACAGGCTGCACATTGTGGAGATTACACAACTAGACGTAGAACACATTAGAGCATGCATATTCAATCAACACCAAGAGAGGCCCTAAAAACTCAAGGGAATCAAGAAATGGATGAGCCAATCATCAAATATATACAAAATAAGAAACATAAAAAAGAAGTGATTCTATATATTATGAGACACGTGTATAATGGAAACATATTTTGATGACAAAATGTATTAATATAAACTATTTGTTGCTACACTTTTTTCTTTTATACCTTCTTATGGATGAATATTATACATTTTTTGTGTACAAAACCACATGCACACATACACATTATTTATTTCATTTACCTTTAATTTATGTTTTGCTATTTTATATGCATGAATCGTACTATGTCACTTTCAATTATTTTCCAGTATATAGATTGGGTATGGGGAATTTAGAGTGATGTGAGGGAAGGGAAGGGGGAAAATGAGATTCCACCTTCATGTGGTTGGCCCTATTCAATAGATAATAAATCATTCTTGAAACCAAGAGAAGCTCATTCATGTATTCCACTTTAGTCTTTATATAGTTTTGTACATGTTGATATGTATATTTATTTATTTAATTATTATTCATTCATATAACATTTTACTCTCTGATGATTTTAGTAGTTATTTGAAATGGAAATTAAACTAACAACTATCCTATGTGTGATGTGGTTCTTCAAAACTCCAATGCACATACTCATCATTGAATATCCAACGAAAAATGTCCCCCAATGCATTGATTCTCCAACAGTACTCCAGTGGAATATGCCTGCCCGATCGTCGCAACAATGACAAACTTTGTCTGTCATAGGATCACAACTCCAATGACTCACACATTTACGCTCTGATAGCGCCTCTTACAAAATTTGCATGCCATATTGTCACAATACCGATGGAATATGCCCTCCAACTCGTTGCACCTTCGGTGGAATTGTCCCACCATAACATCAAAACTCTGAAGGTGAGTGACACCTACGTCTGTATTGTGATGGCCTCTTGGAAAATAAAACCTACTCACAAAATGCCACATGGAATCTCTTTTTATCAATTACACGACAAATAGATATGGCCATCAGAGTCGTGACACTGAGTTTCAATGAAATTTTGGTGGATTAAATCTCTCCACAATTACCATGCAGTAGGTTTGTACATTGAAAGCATGACAACTAGATATTTTTTTCGAGGGTGCGAAGAAATGAATCTGATGAACATTCTGAATCATGTTTGTTGGAATTCATTGTTTAGTAGGTGAAACATCATCGGGAAAATGTTGGAAATTATGCCAAATGTACTAGTGACTAGCCTTGAAATTGGGACTAAGAGGATGGGTGATGACAAACCAAAATGTTGTAGAGGAACTACCTGAGTAAAAAAAAACACTTTGCATAGATTAATAAGCATGTTCTAGTGTAAATGCATAAGAGACATAGTCACAACTTTTGGATCATCATGATACATAATAACAATATTCATGAAGGCACAACTAATCATGAGATATTGGGATTAGACATCATCTCAAAACATGCACATGATCATCTCAAATGTTGGGAAGATCTAGTGAGAAAATGTAGTCATCATGATGTGAAACTAAGCGGCAACACCCCCATTGAAGAATAGAAATTAAGGCATTGTTCCAGAAAACACTACATCCTTGTAAGGTGAAGGATAACATTAAGGAAGTTGTCGAAATACACAAAGATTCATGTTATCAAAGGAAGGTATATTGACATACTCCACTCCTTTCTTGAACCAAGATAAGAACCTAAAAATTTGTTTAGTGCATGCATTTCTCCTTCTTGTGTAAGTGTGAAAATTGATTGTAAAAACGTAACATGAGGTGTGTAATAAACTTAATGTGGCCATAGGCAATTATTGTAATAATTCAATGGTAAGCGAACCTGCATGGAAGGTTACACCCCAATTGTTCCATGTAGTATAAATTACTTTTGGTCATTGTAATTCATCATGAAAATCGTAAATATATATTTATTTTTAAGTGGGTTCCTGTAATTGGTATTAGAGCAAAGATTTTGGTAAATCTATGGAATAAAGAGGTGAACATCTCCCACCAATTGTACATTCTTACCTTAGCCGCCATTCACTCTTCCACCCACCAACTCCTAGTTGTCGTACAGACCTCCATACAATCTTATCTCATCCACCAAATTTATTTATTTTAGTAGATGCCATACAGATCATCATATAGCATTGCCATACATCGTGGTTGTTCATCCATGCATTTTTTCCTTCCAGTCACACAACAATGTACATCCAACCCATACAATTAAATTATTATCTTGCAATTCAAAAATTTGTGGGGTATTTTTGGGCTCATGGAATTCATCACGAGACAAACAAATAATTCAATAAGACTTCAAGTTCCAGAGAGCCTCCAAATTCAGAAGTAATGGATATAGTGAAAAATTTGGAAGAAAGAATTGAAGTTCTCTCTAAGGAAATTTCCAATGTTTCCAACAAGAAGAAATCAAATATCAAGCTACTCGAGGAGGAACTCGATGTATTAAAAACTGGTAGCAAGGGAATAACCAATCCAAATTCTCACAAATCATTTTCACATCCAAATCAATAATCCAATTCAAATTCATTCAACGATTACGCACTCAAGGAAAAAATAACATTACCCAAGTTTAATGGTGGGGATGAACAAACAGGCATGAGATGGATTAATAAAGTAAAAAATTATTTTGATTATTATAACATACTTGACGAGGAAGAGAAAATTAGCATTGCATCAATGCACTTGGATAAATTCTCCTATAATTGGTTTTTATGGTGGAACTCCAAATCTCAAGGGCTAGATAGATATTGGGAGACATTCAAAAAAAAAAATTTAATGTTTCCAAGATATAGATGAAGATGAAATCTTCGCCAGACTTTCCCAGTTGCAACAAAAAGACTCCATTGAGGAATTTATTAATGATCTATATGTATTAGCCACCCACATTCTATATATATCAAAGAATTGTCTACTAAATATTGTCATAATAGGGGTGAAATGGAAATATGGAATGATCTCAAATTACTAGATCCCAAGGATGTTGAGTAAGTATGGAAAAAAAACTCATTAAAGAAAAAAACAATTACTATTAGAAATTCACTGGCTCACAGTATAAGAATTCAAGTTCAAAATATGTCCCTCCTCATTTAAGGAAGTTGCAATTAGTTAAAAGGAAGGAAAAGAGATGATGTTTCACATGAAATGCGCCCAATTGGATTCTAAGGAATAAATGCAAGGACAAAATATTCTTCCTATGTGAAAAAACAATAATAATATTAGTGACAATGTGTTGAACTTATGCTTATACTAAGAGGGGGGGTGAATCAATATAGGATACCTTTTGAATTTCAAATTAAGCATTCATCATTCATTCATTAAATTTAAAACAATAAATGAATGTAAAATCAAATCATAGTACACAAAGTTTAACTTGGAAACCCTTACAGGTGTAACATCCTGCTCTGGTGCACTGAGGGAACTTATTCCTTGAGGACACTTGATCGCAAGTGATCCGGATTATTATGCTATTAAAAATCTGATTTTTATTATGAGGCGTTGTGGTTTGATGATATGTTGTTTTACTACATTGACATAGACAGGTGCTACTGACTCATTTTTACTGAGTGTGCAGGGTTTTGGACCTCGAGGATGTAGAGGCATCGACAAAACCCCTTGGACTCTGGATCGAATCAGGGAGTGTGCCATTGGGGTTTGATTGTTTTACTGTGATATTAGTGCATATGACTGGATGATATGATATGGATATGTTCTGACATGATTTGTTGATGATGCAGGCTGACGATAGCTTGCTGACCAAGCTCACATATGGAGTAAAGGGGTCACACATGACTACCAGAGATGTTGAGGAAGAGGTGTGGATAGCAGCCCTGCCATAGTCTACTAGCACTCCCACTGTGGCTCGAACTGTAGGTTAATGATTACCTAGTTCGAGAGGACCCACGATGCTGTGAGGGCCGACTGCGACAGTCGCTCACAATGATTCTAAGGGGTGCGCAATAAGGCGGGGGCCTTATTCCTTAGAATCCCTTAGTCTCCCACAAGTTCACCCGACGGAGTGTTAACTCTAGGGGTTATTGATGTCTACCAAATCAGTCAAGAGGCAAGTGGCACCCTTGGACCCCGTAGTGCATCCTGAAGGGCACGTCACGCAAAGGAAACATATTAAGAGGCAAGTGGCACCCTTGGACCATGTAGTGCGTCCTGAAGGGCACGTCGCGCAAGGGAACAGATGAGGTGAGTGGAATCCTTGGACCACCTAGTGTGTCCTGAAGGGCACGTCACGTTGGTGATGATAAAGGAATGAACCTAGACGGCCTTAGGACGAATAACGTATTAAGTGTATTAAAACAATTTCCCTAATTAAATTTCGCCCAGTACAAAATCTAGGTCTAAGTCTAAACTACGCTTGTGGTAAAATTTAGTCTACCTTTTAAAAATAATAATAATAATAATAACTTAAATAAAAACAACTTAAATAATAAATAGGATCTTCATAAAATCTTGTAACACGAAGGGAGTAAGAAATTTAATTTATTAATAAAAAAATAAAATCTGTGGATATAAAATGTAAAGAGGGAATTAATTGTTTTATCTTTTTGATAATTTAAAAAAATACTAATTTAATGATAAAAGGGAAAAGGGGTTAAATTCCACACCTGCCTTTTTGAGTTCTAATTAAAAGGGGAAAGAGGGAAAATTAAAAAAAATAGGAAACTAGGGAAAAGAGGTAACATAAAAAGGGAAAGGGAACTTAAGGGAAAAAGCGGAAAGTCAACTTAGTAAAGAATCTACCATTTAAGAGCTTTCCAATTTTAAGTGAATTAACAATTTCATAATAGGGAAAGCCTTTAAAACCTGTAAGGGAATTTGGGGACACCTAGGAGTGATTCTAGGAGTAACTCTAGGTGGGTGAGGGAAAT